>PVJH01010426.1:21756-73917 GCA_004026705.1 Nesogale talazaci
TGAAAGAAAATGTTTTTCAAAGAGTAATGGCAACAAATTTACAAATGTGCTTAACTCAATGGGTCGATGTCCGGATTGTGATAAGAGTTGTATGAGCCCCCATAAAATGATTTTCTTTTACAAAAAGAAGGAAAGCTTGTCAGTCAAAATGGCAACAAGTTTTTCAGTTTGTTTCACCTTGCTTGCTTCCACAGTTGGAACATCATTCGTGTTATTTTCTTTTAAAGTGTTTTTAGGGATATTTTGGTATGTGAGCAAACTCATTTTTGAACAAAAAAACAACAAAGGGCATCCTTTGTTTAATTAGTCATAGAACATTTGTGAAACACACGGACTCATGATTGGACTAGAGAATACAAAGACTGCGATAGAACCCAGGGAATGGAGTGAGCATTGAGTTTTGAGGGATGATGGGATTTGTCAAAACCACGATGAACAACGTGCACCTCGGGAAGTGCTGGTGGTTGGTGCCTTTAAATGCGCTTCTGAAAAGAAGCAGACAGTGTAAGCCCCGTTTGTAACCGGAGCAAAAGCACAGGGAAGATGAGGGACCACGCGACATCCTATTTCAAAAGGCAGAGATGACAAAAGACCGTTAATAATGATTGAGGATGGCTCAAGAGGAAAGAGCTTTTCTTTAAACATTCATCTCCAGCACGTAGACCTGGGTAGTGAACATTGTTAACCAGCTTGACTAGCAACCAAAACGTTAGAGGGCCAGTCTACCCAGTGGCAACTCAGAAGAAAGGCCTGTCAATCTGATTCCAAAATATCAGTCACTGAAACCACGAGGAACACAGTACTCCTCCAGCACATGAGTTTGCCATGAGTCAGCATCAACTTGGCATTTTTTTGGCTTCTAGCAATTCTGTAGGCTATAACAATTTGAAACCATTTTTTAAAAAACATACACCAATTGCTACAATTTCCATTCCAACTCATGGTGATCCCATGTGTCTGTATCGGAGTAGCACCAGTCTCTCGCTCTGGTGACTGTGATGCTGGCATAGTGGTTTCTTATTGGGCTATAATCCATCGGGTCAGCAGATTGAACCCACCAGCTGCTCTCCAGGAGGAAGATGGCGGCCTTTGTACTCTCCTAAAGACTTCTAGTTTCAAAACCCACAGGGGCCGTTGTACTCTGCCCTGCAGAGTCACTGTGATTTGGCATCGGCTCGGTGACAGTGAGTATGTTTGGTTTGGTGATCTTCAAGAAGCAGGTCTGCATCTATTTCTTCGAAGGCACCTTTGTGCAGATTCCAGGTAAAGAGATCACTTATCATCCAATGAGTGGAAATAATATGTAAAAGTCACTACTGTCAGACTTTATGCTAGTAAAGCTAGATAAATGTGCTTAGTAAAACCGGTGAAGTAATTCATGACTCATTCCTTCCTAAGCTCAGGTGTCTGGTGGGCATTTGGATGTGTGAGGAAAGCACCTTACCACAGTCCCACTCATCCGAACCGTCCGAGCAGTCTGGCTGGCCATCACACCACAGTCTGCGTGGCACACAGTCGTGATCGGCACATTCCAGCTCATCACTCTGGCAAAACGCTGGCACAGGGGAGGAGAGTGGAGAAGACAGAAATCAGGAGCACACCTATCATAATTTGCCAACAGGAGCACATGAGGGGTAAAAAACATGGTCTTGAGACTCTCCAGATTGGTTATGGAGTCAGAAAGATGAAATTGATCAAATATCCAAGAGCAGTGTCCCGGTGGCATAGTGGGGTGTGCTTTGAACTGCTAATGAATAGCAAGACCACCAGCCACTCAGTGGGAGAACAATGGAGCCTTCTTGGTAAAGGTTTACAGCCTCAGAAACCCAAAGCGGCAGTCCTAGTCTTTCCTCTAGCGCTGTGATAATTTGAAATTGCTACATGACAATGAACTTGGTTTGTTGGTTTTGGACTATCTCCAAGGGATGAGAATCTCTAGTTCTCATATCACAGCAAGAAAACTACTAATGAAATAAACAACAGAACATTGCTATTGAATTGATGGTGTCATGAGTGACAGAGAACCACTCCATAGAGTTTCTTGGTTGAAATCTTTAGGAAGGGGTCACCAGACTTTTCTTCCACAGCCCTTCTGGGTAGAATGTAACCACCAACCTTTAGGGTAGTAGATGAATATAAACTGCACTACATGGGGACTTGAAGATTAGAGCTCTCTCATTCCCATCCAGTCAATTCTGATGCAAAGTATCTCTAGGGGACACAGTAGAAAGAACTGAGTTGAAGGGTTTCTAAGGTTGTAACTCTTTAGGGAAGCAGAAAGCCTCATCTTTCTCCCTTGAATTCACTCATGAGATCAAACGGCTGACCTGTTGGTTGGCAGCTCAACACATAATCCACAGCACCAACAGGGATCCCACAGAGCAGTTGGTGGATTTGAACCACCAACCTTGCAGTTAGTAGACCAACCTGAATCCACTAGAACAGTAGGGTTTCTAAAGATTAGATAGAAGCAAAAACCAAACTCACTGCCATCAAATCAATTCCAAATGATAGTGACATCACAGGACTGGAGAACTGTCCCTATGAGTTTCCCAGGTTATATGAAAGTAGACAGCCATATCTTCCCCTTTAAGCTACTGAGTGATATCGAAATGCTGACCTTGTGGTTGGCAATCCACAGAGTAAACTAGTCTGTAAGCCACCTGGGCACAGGGCTAACGTCTGTAACAACAGATGGGCCAAGCCGTGGAGATCAGAATGATATCATTATAGGAAGACAGCAAGTTCTAATAATATAAATGCTTAGGTTCTACATTTAATAAAAGCAAAGAATCATCTCTAGCTGCAATGGCTTGCATCTCAGTATCATGGACCAATTCTCTCAAGTTTGAAAAAGTAATTATAGAGGGGGAAGTAATTATAGAAAAAAAATTATAGAGAGCTTCCTGTATTGCCTGTCCAGCATTTGTTTCCTTTCTTCCTCTTTTCTGAAAGGAAAATATGATTTTGTTAGCACACTATAAAATCACCCCAAGCTCTAGGGGAGATTGCTGGCTAGTTTAAGCTGGCCCTGACATTTTCCTGACTATCGCTATATTTTAATCTAGGAGAGAACATGTGATCCAAGACCATGATCTTGACTGAAGGTTTTGTGAGTTGTGTTTTGCAAGATGACCTTCCCAACTTCTGTTAGCCAGGATGTGCCCCCCATTCTGCTGGCCATGGCAATCTGAAAAAACATCTTTTTCTATTTGGTTTTCCCAGACCAGATGGGGGTGTTTGTGCAAGGCAGCCGTTTGCTGAGTGATCTCCTGGCTGTCATCAACGCTGATGCTCCCAGATTGGTTAATCTGAATGAATCCCTTTGTGGTGTGCCAAACATGAGGGCAAAGTGCTACTTCAGTTTTTCCCACAGGGGCTGATACCACCTCTGGAGGCACTGGAACGATCCAGGGGGTTGCTGCAAAAGCAGATGCCTACACTTTATCCTGGATTAGGGAGATGCTGAGTAATCCCCCCCCCCCTTGAGAAGTGGGCAGTCAGCCAAATCAGTTTGGGAAGCTGTGTTCTAAGTCTCTCCCACAGGATGTGATTGAGAAAGTAGGGTGTGCCTGATGTAGGGATGGGCAGACGTCTTACGACTCTGTGGAGTTAGCATGAGGCCTAGAAAAACTAAAGCTGTCCTGGAAAAGGTCAGAATTTTTCATCTACAGCCTTAATAGTGCACCTTGCTCCAGTTATTTTTATCGAGCAATGTAAGACATTTGCTATCTGCATTACTATAAAAGATACTATCTTTGTTGCTCAAACTAGTCGAAGTAGGTTGTTCTATTTCTTGTAGCTAAAACACCTAAAGGAATAAAATAGCTCTATGTTCTAATTATAAAAGCAAATACCATTCTCTCAGAAAGTCTAGAGAAGACAGAAAGGCAGAAGAATTTTAACACTCCTCTATCCAGAGATCATAATGATATACTTATTATTATGATCATCTGATCTTTTTCTATATGTAGATGTAAGTGATTTATAAACTCTGCAGAATAGCACATATAATACGTTTTAGTTACATATTTTTGAACTAGTAATATATCATGAACTCACAGGAAATTATTTCTTTAATTTTTAGTGTTTGCAAATCATCTGGTTTTATGGTTGTCTAATGAATATATTCTGTATTTGGGTGTCTTAAACTTATTCAAAAGATACCACTACAATATCTAGTATAAATTTATCATCAGGTACTCACAGTTTTACAGGATTTATTCTTACAAATGTGTGTTTCAGTCAAAAGGTAGAACACATGTAAAGCTACAACATTCACATCCCTAGCTTGTATCCAAAGTGAAAGGTAATTTGTGTGTAAAATTAAAATGTCATGTTGACAAATTCATGCCAGCACTTACAGCAGTTTTTCTCATCCATGTTATCAGGACAGTCTGGGAACCCATCACATATCACTGCATACTTCAAACACTGTTTATTGGATGGACATTCCCAAAGATCTCTCTCTTTGCAACCTGGAGACCAAAGAAAAGGTTGTTTATAGAAGATGTGGAAGTGAAATCATGATTAATTGGGTTAAATAATTGTAGACAGATTACAGCAGAAAAGCATGATTTTTCATCTTTATTCAAGGGTTTTGACTCCCTTAAGCCACGAATAACACAATGTTGAAATGGAAATTCTCGATCATTTCTGAACTGAAATTCGAATGGTCCAGGTGTCCTAAGAGAAAATCAGAAGTGACATATTGGAAATGGAAAGGCAACCACATGGTCACATACATCTTTCACTGTTCCTGCTACTCTCTAAGTTGATGTGCCAACACAAAAACTTCCCTATAAAATGATAAGTTATGCTCTTCTGCAAACATGCCAGAACCTAGTGAACTAAATGCCCATTCTTTAAATGTTATTGTGGTCATCAGACAGGGAGTCCAACTACTAGGGGAGCTTTAAATCATGGTGGAAAAAAAATTCAGATGTAGTGGGATTCTTTTCACAAACTTTTTAAACCCCCTCCTTACATGTTCAGTCAGAAGCAACAGTCTGTCTGTCTTGCACTTAGCAGCCAGCCAAGAAACCCACTACTTTCTAGAAGTCCTGTATCTCATAGAAGGTTAGATGCGGTATCAATTCACATGAGAAATGAATGTCATCTTCACGAGATTAGGGTAAGACTACAAGTATACTGCTAGAAAAGAGGATCGTGTTTGGTGAAATAGACGATTAGTGAGAAAGAGGGAATACTTCAAGAAGATGAAAATTAGCACAGCATCACAATGACTTCATGATCTTTGAACTCATGAAGCAGTGTTTCGGCTCGTTAACATAACAAACCCAAATGAAATCCACGACCCACCAGTACACAGACTCATAGTGACCTTGGCGAACTAAGTTCAAGGGTCCCTGGGGGGTTTTGAGACTGTGACTCTCTGGGCATCGAAAACATCATCTTTCTCCTGAGGAAGTCCTGGTGACTTCAAAGTGCCTATCAAGCAGCAAACAATTGTGATAAACTTCAGAAGTGCCATGTTATTCAAATGCAGGGCATCTTGTACATTTTTTCAAACACACTAATTGCTGGATGCAGCCCCTTCTGTTCACTTGCCCCACCCCCACCGCCTTCATTCGGACTGGCAGGTTGGGGGGGAGGGTAAGAGATCAGTGGATGACACCCTTCTTCGGCTCCCTGTCAGCCCCTGCTAGGGCAATATCTAGCACTCAGCAGGCCCTTAACACACCTATTTTGTTTGTTTTTTTTTTTGAGGGAGGGGCATCACTGCCCTCTGGTGGTGGGAGTAGGAGGCCCAGTCTTTGCTCCGTAGAGCTGGAATTGAACCTCCATCCCAGTGGGCTGCAGTCCTGCGCACAACCACTACGCCACCGGGGCTCAGCCCCAACACACCTATTTTAGATGGAATTTTTATTTCATGTAAGGGACAAAAAGTCTCCCATTGTCAGGAAAAGATAATTTAGTTTAATGGCAATGAAATAGAAAGTCGTGCTCACTAAAGGAGTTTCTATTTTTAAAATATTATTTGTCATCTGAATGACTGCAAATAATTCAGAGAAATCTCAAAAACAATTGACTCCGGTTTCTTGGAACCCATCAAAAGAGAAACTTTTTATTAGTATTTTATTCTATTGTAAAGTTGCCAAGTTCAGTCAAGAATTTTTTTTTTCACCATGAAGTAAAAGTAAGTTTTGAGTTTTTAAAAGTGTTAGAAAAAATAGAGTCAAACTATTGTGCTGGTTGTGAATGTAGGTGATCTTGAGCCCATGAACCCAGAACATCTATTGCAGGGACTCATGGGAATATGACTGGAGGAAGGGCAGTGTTTTCTCAACACTAAGCAGCACAGTATTTCTCAACAGTGAGCTGTACTGCCCCCTGGAGAGCACTGGAATGAGTTATGGACTACCAAACTAAAAATTTTAATTGCAGGCGGTGAGTGCAGTGAGTCACTTTCACACCTGGAAAAGGTAGCAGTTAGCCAAGTAAGTTTAATTATGATAGTTTTCAACTTGCTGTGGATGTGGACGCGGATCACCTCTGACAAGGACAGACCCCCGTGAGTCCCAGAAGGTGTGAGAGACAGAGTCTGGTGTCTTCCCTGAGTGTGACAATGAACCGTTCACACTTGAATATCTTCAGCTCCCTCAGGTGACACAGCTTGAGTTCAAACCCAGGTGAGATTTGGAACTAAAGTTCAAACCCAGGTATCTGACATTAAAATTATGCTCACAGTTCCCCCTGCAAGTGCTCATTTTACAGAGGAGCAATTTGAAACCATCAGTCGCTCCTCAGGAGAGTAAAGAAACTGCCTGCTCCCATCAAGATTGAGGGTCTAGGAAACCCAAAGTGCAGGCCCAGCCTGTCCTACAGGGGACTGCCTCATCATCAGAATTGGCTCAATAACAGCGGATTTTGAGAACTATGAGTCGGGGGCCATTTATTTTTAACTTCTCAAAGACTCGGTGCCTCACTTAAAAAATAGTGCTCCTGTAACCCAAATTGCAATGCTGTTATAAACATTAAAACTAGTTAGGTGAAATGTGGGTAAGCAGTGATTAAGAATGGTATCTTTTACTCCTATAACTATTCTTAAGAGAGAGGATGCAGCTTAGCAGGCCTCCTGCCCCAGAGGATGTATGACCTACAGAGACGACGTTTTCCTCTGCACTTTCAGCACGGCTCTCTTGCAAAGAGTCGGAAGGGCGCGTGCTGTTTGCTTTCCTCCACTCCTGGTTAAGCGGTAAGTTTGTGGCGGAAAAGCAACCTGGACCTGGGTAGTACCTTGGATTCTGATGATTACTTCCCCACGGACTCTGAGAAATAAGCACATCTTGCCACTTGGCAGAAGTTGGGCCATGGAGGGCAATGAAGCCCAGGCACTTAAGCGCACTGAATGCTACAAGAGACAGCATCCATTAGAAAGCTTAGATGAAAACCAGCGTCGCTGAACTGGTATTTGCATAGCCACGTGACATGAGGAAAGAGACACAGGCGTGCAGCGAGAGGAGGTGAGTGGGAAGTGCATGATGCGACTTCCTTATTGAAATCTAGTGCCCCCCGTCACCACTCTCATCAGGGCAATGGACAGTCGCATTCAAATTGCATCAATGCAATGAAGGAGTAAATGTTAATTTTCTGTTACTAGTTACTTTAGAGATCTTAACATGAGTTTTCTCATAAATTATTTGGAGCGATTGCTTTCAGTCCAAGCATACGAATATCATACCTATTTTAACTTTCCTTCCTAGTGCTTTCAGCAGTGCCTTTAACAATGCATTTGATAAAGGATTAAACAACGTAATCTCTCATTCCCAGTGTACTTTTAACTGTGTAATTAAAGTAGTAGTGAAAGTCATTGCTTACTTAGAAACGCAACCTAAATTCATTTAAGGACTTGGAATTTATTGTTTGCAGAATGCGTGCGTGTGCGTGTGTGTGGTGGGGCACCTCTGGCCTTTTCTTAATAGTCAAGACATTTTAAAAACAAACAAACAAACAGGCAGCTTTGATATCCTCAAATACTCAGTCCTCTTCTCCCCATGAAGGCCTAGTGTCTCCAGTAGAGTACCATGTAAACTCTTGAAACCATGTAGCCTGACTTCTTTTAAATTGCACACCAGAATCATCATCATCCATCAAAGTCTCAGCTTAGTGAACAAATCCAATCGTTTCTCAATGAATCACTTGTCCAGGGGATATTCAATAAATTCTGATTTATATCTTTACCCAAAGACCACAAACAAGCAAACAACAGTATCTCCTATGGCTCTGAAAACACTGCATGTTCCTTCCTAACAAAATTACCCCAGTCATCTTGCCATCCTTCTGACGACACTCACTGCCCTCGCGTATGTTTGCAGGAGCTGATAGGATTTCACTTGATTGCTCTCGACATTTTGTCTAGACCAAAAGGGCAACGTCTACCACAGAAAAGTCATTGGAGGGTGCAAGGCACTGTTTCATATTTCAAAGGCCAACAGGATGAAATCATTTTCTTTGATGGATTGTCTTATGGGCTTCAATGTCAAAAATGTATACATTTTTAAAGTGGAACAAGCTCACACAATCACAACTAAAGGAGCTTGTAGGAGCTCTTCCATCATTTTGCTCTACTTCAGAATGTGTAGAAAAGAATAGTGTCCATTTTTAATTCCCTGCCGCACCCTGAGGTTGCAAGTATAAAAGGATTGCAGGGAAATAAAATAGGAATTAGAGCCACTTAAATTACCAATGGCATTTCTGACCTTTCCATTGGTGATTGTGAAGCTTGCTGGCAGAAACGTCAGGAAGAGTTTTATTCTTTGGCAGAAGAGATGAAATCAGAAGGGGCATGGAAATGAATCCTGATGAAATTGGAACATGAAAGCCGGAACTTTGCCTTTGAGTATCTAGATGCCTATTTAATAAGATGAGGATCACATGGAAAGACACTGAATATCATATTCTGATTTTAAAACAGGACGACAATGATGTTAGAATTAACAAGAATGAAAATAATCCCTGACATTGGTGAAACACTTCTCCTTTAGCTGTTTGCACACAGTTGCACACATAGGGGTGCAACTGGGAAAGAATCAATAACACCAAATGACAAAAAACGTTTAAGGTGGGTAATTTAAGTAGAAACATAGCACCCAATCCTAATCATTCCCAGATAACCATTTAAAACCAGGTAGCACTGTCATTCATATAAAATGCCATTTGCTGTACCTACCACAATTTTCTTCATCACTGTCATCATCGCAGTCAGCTTCGCCATCACATCTTCTGGATGCCAGAACACATCGTCCAGAGTGACACTTGAAGTGACTGGGCGAGCACTCTGTGAAAAACCACATGTCACATGGGCCACATTACTCTCACATATGGGCAGAAACCAGGAAATCGCTAATCCATCTAGTTACAGGTGGAGTGTTATCTAGAAATGATTACTAAAGTTAAGGTGGGTCCTCTCCAAAGCTGAAGCAATCAAAGTTTATTTTTTCCATCTGATCATCAGTTCCTTGCTCTATTTTTGGCATGAAGTTTCTTGATCAGCTGTTTAGGGTATTCATCCTTCCCGGCAATTTGGTCATCTTTCCAAATAGATAAACTGATTACCCAAGCCCGAACTATCCCTCGTAGTCAATGTTTCTTACTGCCCAACGATTCTCATGACATCAAAAATCTCATCTCTGTCCTAGTCCTTCCATTTGTTGAGCAGCTCCCCTTCTCTCCTGATGAGGCTGTGCTGCTCAGATCCCTGAATATTTTGCACGTGGAGAAACCAAGGCTTAATGTTCACCCATTGCCTTCAGGGTCCTAGATTAATGGACGTTTGGGGTTAAATGTGCTTAAAATGAGAAATAGCTGGGCCATTAAATTCATCTTTGCCATTCCTTTTAAAAGTGATGGAAACGTCTAAGGAATGAGCTCCATTTCTCCACTGTAATCAGTTCACAAATTCACTCTGCTATGCAACCTGATTTTCAACTAGTGAGGGGGGTGTGGGAAAATGAGACTTCAAATGATAGATGACACGTCCACTCATGCCAGGTAGTTTGTTTTGTGTGTGTGTGTGTGTGTGTGTTTTGTGGCATCACTGCCCTGGTGGGAGTAGGCGATCCAGCCTTGCTCCTGGAGAGCTGCTGCTGGATTTGAACCATCAACCCTTTATGCTGCAGTCTGGCAAACAACCACTGTGCCACCAGGGCTCAGCCACTAGGTAGTTAATGTTAAAACGAACCTTCCACATCTTCATCGGGCATCAGGCAGGTGTGGTTGTCTGAGTTCTCCTCTGGAAACTGATTGCAATCTGTGTCTTCTGGCCACTGCAGACCCACGATCCCAAGAACAGACTCGCAGCGTTCTTTGGAGTGTTCACAGAGTGTTCTAAAGAGCAAGAGAGACAAAATAGTAGATGGAAAAAAGGCTGTGTCTGAGAGGCATGTTAGGAGATGAGGCTTTCGTCTCATGTAGTTACAGTCTGGGAAACCCAGAGGAACGTTATGACTCTGTCATCTAATGTCACCATGGCTCAAAATTGACTCACTGGCAGCAAGTTTGGTTTGACTTAGAGTGACCCCCTCTGGGTTTCTGAGACTGTAACTGTTGATGGGAGTGGAAACCCCAGTCTTTTTCCTGCAGAGCTGCTGGTGGTTTTGAACTCTTGACCATGAGGATCACAGCCCAAGCCTTAACCACCAGACCAGCAGTCATAGGTATTGAGAGGATGAGACAGCACAGCCCCCTAAAATATACAGCATACGTTAGGGGCTTACTGGAGCCCCCAGGTGATGTAAAGCATTAATGTGCTCAGTTACTAACTAAAGGATTGGTGTTTCAAGTCTACTAAGCGGTTCCTCGGAAGAAAGACCTAGTGACCTACTTCTCAAAAATCAGTCATGGGAAATCCTCCCCTGATACACACCGAGTCACCATGGGTCATCATTGACTCAAGGAGAACTGGTTGTTGGGCTTAGGAGATGAGGGTCAGAGGATCAGGGGCACCAAAGTCAACTGGCACAAGCCTAGTCACAAAGATAAGTCTCTACACCCTAATTTGATGAGTGAGCACCAATGGAGGTCTTCAAAGTTCACTGGCTGCCATGTAGGGTGAAACAATTGGCCCCTCACTATCCAGCAGAAAGAAGAATGATGGAAATATAAATAAATAAATGAATAAATAACATATGGAAACAATTAGTCCAATGAGCCATGCAAACATCACTCTCCACAATCCCGAGGCAAGAAAAACTAGACAGTGCCCGGCTACCGCTATGAGCTGCTCTGAAAAGGACCACATTAAATGACTCTAGAAATATTGGGAGAGAAAAATGTGGAAGAGAATTCAAAATCACAAAAGAAACCAGCAGTATTGATTGAATAGAGACTGGTGGGACCAGGGGCTATGGTCCTGCCTTTGCAGATCTGGCACAGAACTCATTTCCACAGTAGAGTAATCAAATATGCAAGCTCACAAGGACTGTATTTACCCAGGATAATGAGGAGGTGTGGCCACAGGAAACTCAGTGAGGACATGGAGTGAGTGAGGATACAGTGAGGACATTGTATGGAGGAGTGGAATCAGCATCAGTATGGGTAGAGGTTGTTTATATAAAATTGTAATCTGTTCTGTAAACCTTCATCTAATCCATGATATAGTTAAGAACAACACAAAGGTCATTTGGCTGGTTTTGAAAGCTCAATCATGCTAGATATTTTTGTTCCAGACTTATAACTTGAAAGCTAATTTTTTATGAGTAGTAAACAGACTTGGCCAAAGTAACCACCTATGGCTTCATGACTTGCTCACATTTTATTCTTGCCATAATATATTTGTCTTACATACAAATATAAAATGTAAACTTGAAGTCAATCACCACTGGCAGTAAAAATAAAAATGAACGTGTAAGCCAGGGGACACAGAGCTAAAGAATCTTAAATAAGTCCACTAAACTATTGATTGAATAGTATTTCAGCATCAGAATCATCAGATGCATTTTAATATGAAAAGTAAGTCTCAAAATTTTAAATTATTTCAGGATATACAGATTTATTCCAGAGCTACTGTATTAAGAAAATATGTTTTAAGGGACAGATGAGTCAAAAGAATTTCATTTTTAAAGTATAAAGTATTAAAAGCAATTGTTCTCTCTCATTGACACTGCTCAGCTAACATGGAATAAGAAAGAACTGTTTCAGATTTTGTTACTAATCATTCAAAAGATATTTAACAGAAATTTTTCAGAATTACTTTTGGGCAAGCCAGCATGAAGTATTTTCTCTCTTTGAAGATCATGTTTGGCCCCCACAACTCATCCTGCAACTTTGTTTCCTGTTCTGACTCTATAGATGTTCCTGCCTTGTCACCAATTTGATATTCCATGTATGATTTATTGTTTTCCCATCTGTCCACTACATGGACATGATTGCTTTTTCTTTGAGCTCGAAATGACTTCTGATCCCCACATATGGTTTGTGTAGGCAAGCACATCTGTACATGCACCGCTTGATGGAAAGCAGCACAGAAGACAGAAGCAACCCACCTCTTGCATATTCATCTTGCATTCTCCCAGTTCTCTGACTCAAACCCTAACACATGGCACATGGGGAGATAAAACTGCCACTAAACCATGTATTCTGGACTGCTCCTTAAAGTTAGCGTATAGTCAATGAGAAGATCTTTCCGTGTATTCTCATTCATTTAATAATTACATTTCAATCTCTCAAGAACCCACTCTAACAACCAATGTTATGTCAATCTTTTTTCCAGTTTTTAGAGACTGCTTTTAATTTCTTAAATAAAGTGCATTTATGGAATCAAAAGTTTGCCATGGCAACATTTTTCTTACACACAAGCCAGGAACCACGGTCATTGTAATCTCATTGATCAACCTTAAAGACTACCAGTTCCAAATCCTTCCTCCGCTTTACCAGAAGCTCAATGTCCCCTAAGCAATGAGTCCATCCACCCCACCGGTTCCTTGTTGGCCACCAAGAAACCCAACCGGGTTCTTCTAGATGTTGTCCGTGAGAAGAATATAAAATATTTGTCCTTTTTGCCTAACTTTGCATGGCATCAGTTTTCCAGGACCACCCATGCTGTGGCATGCAACAGGGGTTCAGTTCTCTTGGCAGCTGAGGACTGTTTCATTGCATGGAAATGCCCCTTTTTCTTTATCCCTTTGTCTGTGGGCCTATTGGTGGATGGCTAGGCTGTTTCTACTTTGGGACTGCTGTCAATAGTGCTGCATTTTTACAGTGAAAAAAAAAAAAAGACGATGCCGAAAGAGAATAAAGTATTGCCCAAGGCTGCACAACAGTAAGAGAAACGCTGAATCTGAATGTGTAAGAATTGTTGGATGTAAAGTTATGATCCACTCTCTAGACAGATGACGCCAGATGGTGATCTACTAGGTTCTCATTCATATCCACAGTTCAAGCTACACACGTGACAGGCTGTGTCTTCTTTCATTCAGCAGGGGAGAAGAGTGTCTGTAGTATTCAGCCCCTATCCAGTTAGTGCCCTGGGCTGTGTCATGTTCTTATGCTGCACGTGCTATCAGAATGCAAGGGATTCGATGTGAAAGCACCCACCTGCTAACAAGTCAGCAGTTCAAACCCACCAGCCATTCCGTGACAGAGAGATGAGGCTGTCTACTCTCATAAAAATGTTGTTGCTATGAAGACGGCTGTCCCTCCCCCCAGAAGAATTTACTTCAGAGGACAGTACTAAAGCTGCAGCTCAGAGAGGGGCATGCCTGAGCAGAGTACACCGGGGGAAGAGAGAGGGGAGCACAAGGAGGAAGAGAGAGAGTGGAGCACATCCTGGCCCACCAAACCTTAAGGATGATATCCCCACTCAGAGCAGCCAATCCACAGACCAGATCATATGGCTGGCCTCACTATGAGACATGATATCCCTCACTGATTCATCTCCCTAGAGGGGACAATGCTGAAGACACAGTGTGGGAATTGTGCCTAATCTGACCCAACAACACCAAGGAAAAACACGAAGAGTGTGCAAGAGAACAGCAAGGGCAACAGAACAAGGAAGTTCCGAAGGAATACCAAAAATAGACTTTGGGACCAAGTGTGGTTCCCCATCAGATTTGATCAGAGAACACTCCTAAAGACCAACAAACAGTCCTTGACCTATTTACAAGCCTTTCTCTCTTTTTTGCCATTGGTCTTGTTGTTTTGTTGTCTTTTGTTGCTTTGTTTTGTTCTGTCTTGTTTTTGTGCATATTATTATTATTTCTGTATGTCTATCTAGATAAGATAGGCAGGATAAACAATCCAGAAGAGAAAACAATGGGATGGGATGAAATTTCTGGTGGGACGTGGGAGAATGGGAGGTGGGAGAAAGGAAGAGGTGTTAACAAACACAGGGACAAGGGAACAACAAGTGATCCAAAAATCATTGGCAAGTAGGGTGTAGGAGGCCTGGTAGGGCTTGATCAAGGATAATGTAACCCAACTACTAAAGGCTGAGCATGATAGTGGGACAAGAGGAAAGTAAAAGGAGGTAGAGGAAAGAACTAGGAGACAAAAAGCATTAATGTCTAAATAAAGGTATGTAAATATATCTTATATATGAGGATGGGAAATTGATCTATGTGCATATATTTAGAGGTTTAGTATTAAGGTAACAGATGGATATTGGGCCTCCATTCAAGTACTCCTTCAATGCAAGAATACTTTGTTCTATTAAACTGGCTTTCCATGATGCTCACCTTCCCAACACAATCATTGAAGACAAAGTGGATGCATAAGCAAATGTGGTGAAGAAAGCTGATAGTGACTGGCTATCAAAATATATAGTCTTAAGGCTTGGAGGCAAACAAGCAGTGTTCTAGCTCAGAAGCAATAAAACCCACATGGAAGAAGCAT
Organism: Nesogale talazaci; assembly: GCA_004026705.1. Classification (NCBI taxonomy): domain Eukaryota; kingdom Metazoa; phylum Chordata; class Mammalia; order Afrosoricida; family Tenrecidae; genus Nesogale; species Nesogale talazaci. The sequence goes on from PVJH01010426.1 coordinate 36,610, forward strand.
ATCAGCCTGTGTGATCATGAAGTATTGATAGGATCAGATATCAGACATCAAAAAACAAAAAAAATCGTATCATTGTGAATGAGGGGGATTGCAGGACTGGGGACCCAAAGCCCATCTGTAGGCAACTGGACATCCCCTTGCAGAAGGGTCCTGAGGAGGAGATGAGCCAGTCAAGGTGTAGTACAGCAACGTTGAAATATAAAACTTTCCTCAAGTCCCTAAATGCTTGCTTCCTTCCAACCCACCTCTACCTTCCAATAGCATGATCTCAGTTCTATCTTACAAATCCTGCTAGACCAAAGAATGTACACTGGTTCTGCTAGAAACTGTAAACACAGGTATTCCAGGACAGATGATCCCTTCAGAGCCAGTGGGGAGAATGGCAATACTAGGAGGTGGGAGGGAGGGTGGGGTAGAAAGGGGAAACCAATTACAAGGATCTATATATAACTTCCTCCCTGGGAGATGGACAACAGAAAAGTGGGTGAAGGGAGATGTTGGACAGTGTAAGACATGACAAAATAATAATGATCTATAAATTATCAAGGGGTCACGAAAGAGGCAGGAGCGGGGAGGGAGGGGGGAAATGAGGAGCTGATATCAAGGGCTCAAATAGAAAGCAAATGTTGAGAATGATGATGGCAACAAAACTACAAATGTGCTTGGATGTGTGGAAGGATTGTGAGTTGTATGAGCCTCCAATTTAAAAAATATGTTGTTGTTGGGTGGCATCCAGCCAGTTCGAACTCACAGCGACCTTATGTAAAACAGAAAGAAACACTGTCCTGTTCTGGGCCATCCCCACATATTGTTCTTATGTTTGAACTGATAAAGTTGCACAGCCTTGGAAACTATGGGCCTGTTCTCCTCAGTACAATACAGTTGTGATGCTTTGGAACTGACGAGATGGCGGTGGGTTTGGGGTATCAAAAAGCAGTATTTTCAACTCCTTGACATTGCCAGAGAAAGAGACCAGTGTATTTTTTTTGAGAATTCATATTTTGTAAAATTCTGCTTATCCCCCACTAAAACCAAACACATCTGATTTTGTTTGACTAAAGTGCAGGGACTATTATCAAAAGCAATCCCTAGGGCCTTTGCTTGGAATTTGAGTAATAAAGTCTAAGGCCTTGATCTTTTAAATCCATCGCTTCATAAACAAGGATTTCCTTAGCAATACTTATTTTTCTCTAAGCCCAACCAAGTCCCCAAAGCCTTGACTATCTCCCGAGCAAGCTGAAGATATAAAATAAGACCACACTCTCTTACCTACAAGGAGGGATCCGCTGGCTTGTATTCAAATCACACTTTGGTACCAGGATGGTGCAAGCAAAAAACATCAGGTATTTGTAGCAGTTGGTTGGAACGAGTGCAGGGAAAAGAAAGGACTCCCAGCTGATGGAGGCTTCTTTCTGGGTCCTGTGGCCAAGGTAATTTGGAAACTGTGTATGGTTGTAAGGCAAATTCATGCAGAGTTCCAGAGTAATCGGTTCACATTGACCTAGCAAGACAAAACAAACATAGATATAGATGCATTTAAACACCACATGTGCAACTTTTTTTTTCTTAAACGTACAAAATTGAAGTAGGCATTATAACTCTCTTTCTCTAACGTCGCTAGGACTAAAATGCAAATCATTTATGACATTCCTCTGGGCAGATCAAAAGACAAATAAATGTTCAGAGAATCCCAGGGCAAACCAACATTTATCTCTGAAGGACACAAAGGGCCAGCAAACCAAGTCATCTCTCTTTGTAGATGTCCAAATGCAGTGCCTGGCCAGCACATTTTGGAAAGCCTCTCAATTTTGTTTCAATTTGGCCCAACTTACCTGAAAGGAACCTTCTTTTGTGACATATTCTAGTCATTTCCATTCACTTCCTTTTGATGTAGTCATGACACCTAAACCAGCATACTCCCTGTTATCTTCATAAAACTCAACAACTCTCACTCACTGCCACTGAGTCAACATTGACTCACAATGACCCTCTGTGGGTTTCCAGGACTATTACTGTTCACAGGAGGAGAAAACCCAGTCTTTCTCCCATGGTGTTGTTGATGGGTTTGAACTGCTGACCACGCAATTATAAACCCACTCAAGCCACCACACCCCCGAGGTTCCTAACTTCATAGTCTTCACATTACCTTCACTGTCACTCAAAAATCAATGTATTTAGTTAGACAGGCTATGTGTGTGGGTGGTGTGGTATTTATGTACATATGTATATGTATGCATACATCTTCATATACACATACAAGGTGGCAGTGGAACAGCCTGTTCCAAGCTCCCTGATTTGAAAGAGGAAATCAAGCAAGTGTCTCAGCTGAGTTAGCTCCAGCAGACCAAAGACTTTATGCCTTATTAAGAGTAATTATTCAAACTAAATTTAATTATTTGGCTAAGAAGTGGTATGCAAATAGATTAGCAATATGCAATCGGCTGAAATAATGAAAGCGCTCTGAGACTGCTTCTCAATGAACAGTAGCTGTGGGCTTCTGAGATATTCTGCTTACGAGGAGCCCGAGGCGGGCCAGATGAGATGTGCCATGCCCAAAATTGAGTATGACTCGATTTCTGGGGGAAGACACAACAGTATAAAGTTGGCAAAATCTTGGGATTAAAAAGGACAAGAGGTGGTGTGGTGTTGGTTCCATGGACCATTTTCTTTCCTTTTTGAAAGAGGAGAAATGTTTAAACATAGGACATTTTCAAATTACAAGAGAATACCCATTCCTCACAAAAATGAAAGCAATGCAAAGATGGAAGAAAAACTCACTACCAGCCTGCTCACTTTCTCTCACCCTTCTTCAAGGTCAGCAGATGGGCTTGAGTCCTCTCCTGTCCTTCCCTCGCTCACATTCAGACAGACAGACAGACAGACACTGACACACATCAACACCAGCAATACTCACTACCAGCCCGGCAATTCTGACTCACAGACTCTCACTATCCTTGGTACTAAAGACCATTCTGGCTTATTTTTTCAAGACTAAATTGCTTGTTTTTTTCCAGAAGCCCGTTATATACTCAATGTTCCATGCTTGGTAGTGTACCCCTAAAGAAATACTAACACAAAAGAAACAGAAAGAGAAATGCTAACATCAGCCAAAGCGGTTTCCAGCTATAGATTTTTCTCATCTTAGACTCTCTATATGTTGAGTATATGAAACTGAATGTGATTTTTGTTACTAGCTGCTTGATGTTAGCAACAGTTTTTCTTGAATATGGATTTCATGACTTCCTGTTTTGCAAAATTGTCAATATTCATTCTCCCCAATAATCTGACTCCTATTCTGGGAATTAAATTATATGGGTTAATCCATTGCCTTCTATCACCCATGCATTAGGACATTTTTTGTAGTTCTACCCTTGTGTAGTGCGTTGTTTCATCTTATATATAAGTAAACTAAAAAATTGTATGTATTTTAGAATCAATTAGATACTTGATTCTTTGCCAAAATGCCAACGTTAAAAAAAATTCTAACTCCTTGTTATCAAGGCAGTTCCAACTCACAGTGACCTTTTCCCACAGAGTAGGACTGACCCACAGGATTTCAAGGGCCTGGGAAGCTCATTGGAAGCAAACGACCACATCTCTTTCCCAAGGAACTCTGGTTGATTCAAAGTCCTGACCACCGGTGAGCACCCCAATGCTTAACCATTGTGCCCCTGAGATGCAACCTACAGAGACAGAGAGTTTACTTCTTTGCTTTGAGCAAAGTGGAAGGGTTCCGTTTGGCCAGGGGTCCTCAAACTTTTTAAACAGAGGCCAATTCACAGTCCTTCAAACTGTTGGAGGGCTAGACTATAGTTTTTTTTTTTTTAAGTAATTATGAACCGATTCACTGTGGGCATGGGATGAGTCGGCTGCTAAGCAGGACAGGTAAACTGGGGCAAAAAACAACGCGCTGCCCATTAATGTCTTCAGCCGGCTGTCTGTGGCCCCTGGTCTGGAGTTTGAGGATGTCTGCTTGGCCTTTTGTCTCAGTGAAGTAACAGAGTCATTATTCAAGTCAGTAGATACAGCTCTAACTATATAATCTAACTACATTCTCCCCAGTGTCCTTCATATCTGTATACTTTTATAAAATTGTGCTTGCAGAGTTTGTGTGTGATCTTTGTTGAGGTTGCTGCTGTTGTATATGCCTTCTCTTTCCTCCCTCTAGCTGTTGGGTACATGTTGGGCTGTGGATCCCAAGGTCAAAGGTTTAAACCTATCGGCCACTGCCCAGCAGAAAGAGGAGGCTGCCTGCCCCCTTATAGATGGACTCCTTCACTGCCATCGAGTCAATAACGATGCACAGCAAACAGGACAGGATAGAAGAACCTGTGGATTTCTGATACTGTGTCTCTTTAAGGGAGTAGAAAGCCTCACAGGGCACATGGTGGTTTCAAACTGCCGACCTGGGGGGCACAGGCCAACAAGTAATCACTATGCAACCAAGGATCCTTCCATAAAGATTTACAGTCCCAGAAACCCTACATAGGGTGCATAGGAGTGGGGAAGTGACTCAACGAGGCAGTGGATTTTAAAATGGACCACTCAACAGTGTGTAACTTTTTCATCAGTATATTTCACTTAGAGATTAATGGAATACAGTACTTGAATAGCTTTTCTCTTTGGAGATCTATAGAGAACGATATCATTTTTGATTCGGAATAAGATGTAACCACTAAGTGCCTGTGAGTTCAGGGAGATAAAGAAGCATAGATAAGACATATATTATTCTGAAGCTCTTTATTGAATGTGGAAAGGTTGATTGAGTTTTGTATTTCAGTCCCTCATAAAGCAATTCCTCTCAGAGTGCTAAGTAAGATAAACTCTGAAGTTACCCATGAAGCCCAAATTCTATGATTTACGATATCAATAAGGTTTTTTTTTTTTTTTTTTTAATCTTCAGACATTCCAGTCATTCATAAGCCTGCTTTAGGTCTGCCACCAGGGGGCGATCTCATCACAAACATGTGAGGACGTCTAAGGCCACAGTAGTATTGTTCAAGGCAAGTTTGATACAGCCCTTAACACAATAGTCCTTACCCAGATGAAGTTTAATAAACAAAAGCTTAAAAAAATGATCCTGGCAGAGCCTCCATGATTTTTCCCCTTTCAAACTCTGACATCAAGATTTATTCAACTCAAGCTGAAAGGGGAATTGTTATAGAAATTATGCTGTATTCTTGTCACGTTAGACTAGTATGGAAGTTATGTATGAAATGATGATGACTGATATGAGATGTCGTTTTTCTACAGCGAGTGGCAAACGTATCATTCAGGCACTCTAACTTCCCCTTTATCAATAGTTTGATTTAAACTCTAAATATTTATTATGTCTATCTTTATATTATTCATTCGATACGTGCTGAAGTTTACTTTGAAAAGAAATAAAGCTTTTTCAGACATCTCAGAAACCCCTCCATGAACCTGTTCCATCTCAATCTTCTCCCTCCCCAGCAAGCAACCACTGTGTTTCCAAGTTGACACTTCTTTGTTCTTTATACAGTTTATCACCTCAATTTGCAACCCTGTAGATACTGCAGGCTCAGCTTGCCCTCACGTTAAACTTGCTCCATCTTTTAAGTCTGGTAGAGCTGAAAACCTTCACGGTCTCATTTATAACTCCACCATTGGAGAGCCCTGGGAGTTGACCCTGATCAGTGTGTTGGTGTTTGGTTGATGTTGACTGCACATTCCTGGTTAAGTTAAGTGAGTTCCTTTGTCCTCTGCATTTTCTGAAAGCTGGCAATTGGCTCCCGAGGATAGCCTAAATTCCTGCCACGGGCAAGCCGGGCAGTGGCCATGGTGTTCTCTCCTCACCAGGAACATCATGTCTGGTTTCTCTCGCTGTGTGCGGTCAACACCCGCCTGGTTTAGTCCCATAATGCACTAATTACCATGTGCTTCAAATAGGGGAGAGTCTAACCCCATCCCTTATTGTTTCTCTTTTCATGTAAGTACTGCCTCTTAGAAGAATCCATTTCTTTAATCTACTATTTGCTTACCCACTGATAAGAGCCCATACAAGAAAGATAACATAAATGCTGGATTCTTTTCCTTTATTGCAAGTTTTCAGAAACAAATAAATTGGCTTCCTATGATTTCCCAAAGGTGACTGATGACTATGTATTGATTATAAGCCGATAAACATAGAAAGGGCTACCAAAATGCTTGCAAAATGAATTGAAAAGACAGTGGAGCCTCCTCCATAAGCTCTTTGAAAACCCTCTGTGTTGTTCACAGGTTAAGCACTCAAGTGCTAACTGGAAAGTAGAAGGTTTGATTCCAAAGGAGACAGAGTGACAGTCTGCTTCTGTCCGATAGGGATCAATGTCAGGGGGACGTTTGTTCAGAATTGGTTTCAGTTCCTGGCATCCTTTTCCTTCTTGAAGCACAAATTGTGGCCCTATTTTCCTGTGGGATCCATTGCAGGTTGAGCCCTGAACCCATGAGACATGACCACATGACTTTTTGCAAGTTTTCTGAGGACACGATATGACACAATGTCTCTGGCTGGCTCACTTTTGTGCATCTCTTGTCGGAGGATTCCTAGTCCCATAGGGCTTATGGGAGATCCACAAGGCCAGCAGTTCAAAGGCCACAGTCAGACAGGATTCTACATGGGCACAGAGTTGCAATTTTAGACATCCATAGGGGGACTTCCTCCCTGTCCTGTGGGGTCACTGGGAATTGGCATCGACGACATGGCACTAACTTGGCCTGGCCTAGAATCAGCCATTTCATGGCGGGGGGGGGGGGGGGAGGAGAACAATGTAAATAGTATTTAATCAACCCCAATTACGGGGGCAGCCACCTCTCCCCCCTCCCTGGGGAGTTTGCTTTGGAGGTCAACACTGAAGCTGAAGCTTGAGGAGTGAGATGGGCCCAACCAGAGCACAAGAGAACAAATGAAATGGAAGGAAGAGAGAATGCAATGCATCTTGGCCCACTGAGCCTTCAGGATGATATTCCCACTCAGAACAGCTGATGCACAGAGAGGATCATATGGCAGGCCCTACTATGAAATACGGCTACCTTCCCTAACCCAAGGCCCTTTGGAGACAACAGGATCGGGATTGTATCCTGTCTGACACAACCACACCATGGCAAAACACTAAGTTTTGCCTCTTAGAAGGATCCATTTCTCTAATCTACTATTTGCTTACCCACTGATAAGAGCCCATACAAGAAAGATAACATAAATGCTGGATTCTTTTCCATTATTGCAAGTTTTCACAAACAAATGAGTCAGTTTCCTACGATTTCCCAAAGGTGACCAATGGCTATGTATTGATTATAAGCCGATAAACATAGAAAGGGTTCCCAAAATGCTTGCAAAATGAATTGAAAAGACATTGGAGCCTCCCCCACAAGCTCTTTGAAAACCCACTGTGTGGTTCACAGGTTAAGCACTCAGGTGTTAAGTGGAAAGTAGAAGGTGCAACAGAGCATGGAAAGTAGAAAGTGTAACAGAGCATGGAGTTCCCGATAGAATGCCAAGGATATACTTTGGGGCCAGGGTGTGGCACCTCATTCAACTCAACCAGGGGACACTTCTGGAGGTCAATGAACAGACTTTGAACTATTTACAGGTTCTCATTTTGTTATTACTTTTATTTTTTACATATATATTAGACATTGGAGAGGTTTTTTTGCTATTATCATTGTTTTATTTTCTTTGGTTGCTTCATCTTAGGATGACTTTTTTTTTAACATATTATTACCTCTGCAGGTCTATCTAGATAAGATAGACTGGATGAACAGTCTGGAGGCAAAAATGATGGGACTGATGGTTTTGGGGGACATGGGAGATGGAGAGGAGGAGAAAGGAGGTGGTGTTGACTGGTCCAGGGATAAGGGAACAACAAGTGATTTAAAATCAGTGACAAGGTGAGTGTGAGAGGTCTGATGGGGATTGATCAAGAGTACTATAGCAGAGAGAAAATACACAAACCCAAATGGCTGCTGAGCATGATAGTAGAACAAGAGGAAGGTAAAAGGAAATACAGGAAAGAGCTGGGGGTAAAAGGCGTTTATAGATGTTTAAATATGTGATGATGGGGAAATAGATCAACAAGCATATACTTATAGGTTTAGGACAGCAGATGGGTATTAGACCTCCACTCAAGTACTTCCTCAGTGCAAGAATATTTTGTTCTATTAAATTGGCATGATATGCTCACCTTCCAATCATGGAAGACAAATGTGTGCATAAGCAAATGTGATGAAGAAAGCTGATGGTGCTTGGCTATCAAAAAATGTAGAGTCTGGGGTCTTAAAGGCTTGAAAGTAAACAAGCAGTCATCTAGCTCAGAAACAACAAAGCCCACATGGAAGAAACACATCAGCCTGTGTGACCGCAAGGTGTCCAAGCGATCAGTATTAGACATCAAAGAACCAAAAATTATGTCATTGTAAATGAGGGGGGATACAGATTGGGAACCCAAAGTCCATCAATAGGTGAAGAGACATCCTCTTACAGAAGGACTGCAGGGAGGAGATGAGTCAGTCAAGGTACAGTGTAGTAACAATGAAATATGCAACTTTCCTCTAGTTCTCAAATGCTTCCTTTCACCCACTATCATGATCTCAATTCCACCTGACAAATCCAGCTAGACCAGGGGATGTACACTGGAGTTGAAAAATGAGGAACTTAGGCTAGATGATCCCTTCAGGACCAGTGATGTGAGTGGGGATACCAGGAGGGTAGAGAAGAAAGGGGGAACCAATTACAGGGATCTACATATAACCTCCTCCCTGGAGTATGGGCAACATGGAAGTGAGTGAAGGAATACATAGGACAGTGTACGATATGAAAAAGTAATAAAAATTGGTTAATTATTAAGGATTCACGAGAGAGGGAGAGTGGAGAGGGAGAGGAAATATGGGGAGTTGGTACTGGGGACCTAAGTGAAGGGAGGATGTTTCAAGAGTGACGATGGCAACAAGTGTGCAAATGTGGTATGCATACAATTGACGTGTGTATTGATCATGATAGGAGTTGCATGCACCCCCAATAAAATGATTTACTAAAAAGAGGAGCGGGAAAGAAGAGCTTATACCAAGGATTCAAGTAGAAAATATTTGGAAATGAAGATGGCAACGTGTGTACAAATGTGTTTGAAACAGATGATGTATGGAATGTTATAAGAGCTGTAAGAGGCCCCAATAAAATCATTGAAAAAAAATGCAGGCTAGGCTTATTAAGGATGCTCATTGATACTGGGTTAGTCATGGTTCTTCAGCCTTTTAGTGAGCCAACCCACACTCACTGCTATCAAGCAAATAATGATTCATGTGCATGTGAAAATGAGTACCATTTTTTTGTGTGTGTACTCTATACAAAGCTCATGGAAACATTGATTATCCTTCAAATCCAGCTTCTCACAAGCTTTGTGAAATCCCCTTCATACATAATTGAAAAAGAGTAGCTGTGTGTTGGAATTGGTAGCAGGGGTTTGTTTGGGGAATATGTGGTATTTCATGAATTCAAACTAATACTTCTACTTCACATGTAGGATTGACTTACTGTTTTAAGTCTTTCTAGATGAAATTCTATATAGGGACACTAAGAGTTGGCATCAACTCGATGGCAGTGGGTTTGGTTTTCCCATTTATATTGTATAGAGGAGCCGTGGTAGCACAGTGGTTGGTGCTGGGCAACTCATTAAACGGTTGGTGGTGTGAATGTCCCAGCTCCTCCAGAGGGAAAAATGTGTCAGTCTGTTTCCAGAAAGACAAGCCTTGGGAACGCTACGAGGCAGTTCTACTCTGTCTGACAGAGTCTCTTCCAGTTGGAAGATCGACTCAAGGGCAATGATTTTTGGGTTTATATTACATCTTTAGCTCCTTTCTTCAGCCCTCCAATCCCTGACTCTCAAAGACAGAGTATGTGAGGGCTCAGATTAGATTTCTCCATGATGATTCTGTGATTGTTTATATCCCATATCATACACAACTAACCCAATCAAATTCACTGCCAGAATCTATTCCAAGCCAATGAAATGAGATGTTTACTATCACCAGTCATAGCACGGCTGGCTGGAATTTTAAAATGGTCTTGCATATGCTTCTGTTTATTTCCCTAACTTTTATACTATGCAATATACTAGATGCATATTATGAGTTTATACCCATGACAGTCTCTCTCCCACAAAGGTTACATTTATTCTTATTCTAAAATACTAATAAGTAATGCTTGTAAGTATATACAGCTAACTTAATTTTGTTTATCTGAAACTTATTCTCTGGTAGATTTATTTATTTGGCAAAACTTGTGCTCATTTTCAGGGATATAAATTATTGGTTGACATGTGCTTCTTCTAAGTATCTTCACTATGACTCCATTTTTTCCCCACCTGGCATGACGTATATCTGTCAACAAATTTCATGGCAATTCAAAGACATATGTGTATTGATGAATGCGTGTATATAAATACATATGCATATGTATATAATGTGCATGTATGTTTCAAAAAGTTTGTGAAAAGGTTTCATTATCTTTTCATTCCATGAATTTTAGATAGCTAGATAAATGAGGAGAACCCATGTGTGACAATGGAATGCTATACATCCCTAAAAAACAGTGATGAAACCATGAGACATCTCAACTTGTGGAGGGCGCTGGAAGACATGATGATGAGTGAAGTTATTCAAGCACAAAAGGGCAAATACTATATGAGTCCACTGTGGTGGAAACAAGCAGCAGATTGGGCACAAGCTCAAACTCACAGGCCAGGCAGTCTTCTGGTTAGGGACCAGACAGCCTGGTAGAGGGGCAGACCAGTACCAAAGAACCACGCAGCATTTGCTCCAGTTAAGTATAGTGCAGGTCACTTGCTAGGAGGACACCACACCAACAGCTGTACTGAGTGGTGTACTGTTGGTTGGTAGATAAATAAGATCTGGCTACATAGATGCCCTACTTGCAGTATTAAGATAGATATTATTCTGGAAATCCTGTGATAGACATTCTCTTTATGCTTTCATATATTAAAATGTATTTCAGAGGGGTATAGGCATGAAGGGTCCTCCTCTTGAATCTGTGTTATTTGCTTTTCTGTTTTATAGTGAATGAAACCGATAGCAGATAGAACAAGGCTTTCAGGAGAAGGAGGGTAAAAATGAATAGGGGAGATAAAGGGTAGATGATGTCAGGGGGTCCAGGAAAGAAAAGTATGTTTGGAGACTGATTATGGAAACAATCTTATAATTCTGCTTGATGTGATTGAATTATGGAATGAAATGACATGTGCATTACCTCCCACGTAACAACAAATTAAACAAAAAGGGCAAAAAAGGCATAGATCCAGAAATTGGTTTGGGGATGACACTAAATCCTAGGTCCAACTTAAGAACAATTAGTTTTTCCACCATGGCCCTGCCAAATACTCACCCTCAGGAAGGGATCACAGAAGATAGGGGTGCTATTGCAAAATGTGGCAAAGAATTCAGATGGTGCCCAGCTATCAGTTAACATAGCATTTGGTCTCAAATGCTTGTTGCCAAACAAGCAACCATCTAAGAGAGATGTCAATTAAGTCCACACAAAAGAAGCACACCATCATCAGTAACCAGCGGATTAGAATCAGAATATTCTGAGGTCAAAGAAGCAATGATTATCAGAGCCTAAATTGTGAGAATCCAGTATGCAGACGGTGAGGGATGGCAGCGGGAGCCCAAGATTCATTTATGAAACAACATAGAAAACAAGCCTCTAGGGGACTCCCCCTATGTAAAATTGAGGGATGGGAGAAAAATGGTGACTAAACAGAGTAGTTGGGAGAGAGGAGAATACAAAACTAAAGGCAGAAACTTTGTCAGTATATTTCCCCCTATGATGCAGGTTGGACCTGATTTTGTTTTCAAAATTTTCTGTATTTTTGGTTTCTATTGTTTTGTTTTTGTTGTGTTGTTGTTCATATAAGCATATATCTCGGAGCAGTTATGTCATTCGAGGTCACCCTCTTGAAATTGTTTTATATGCTTTTTCATTTTCAATATGGATGGATGGATGAAACTATAGGGAAAGCAAGTAGAATGGGGGGCCTCGGTGTGGAGGGGATACAGTGGGGGAGGTGCTATTAAAAGGAAGATGATGTCAAGGAGACCAGGTAGTAAAGACTGTCTGAAAAGAAACTGATTGTGGTAGCAAATATACAATTCTACTTGATGTGATACGACTATGAAATGATATGATATATGTACTAAATCCCAAGGAATCATTAGAAATCAAAAAGAGAACCCATGTGTGAATGTTGTGTTGGTGCAATAGTTGAACTCATAGCTGTTAGCAAATGGTTAGCTGTTGGAACACACCCTGAGCACCATAGCAGGACCTGCCAATCTGCTCCTGTGACAGCCAATCTGCTCAAGGTGACAACCTGAAAATCCCTGTGGGACAGCTCACCTCTGTCATGTGGAGTCGCTGAGCTGAAATCAACCCCATGGCATTCAACAACACATAAATTACACACATGTGGGTGTGGGAGTTCAGAAAGTTGATGGACAAATCCCATTTTCTTTTACTGCTATATTTCTATCAACTTTTTATGCCCTTTCCCCACATACACCATAAGTCTACATGAAAGCTGTGGAAGCTGGAACTCCAGCAGATGGTCTGATTTCTCTGAATTTTATAGGTTTCCACTGTAGGGTCTTCTGGCAGGTTTCCACCATAGACAAGCTCCAGCATTCACAGATTTTTACCATACAGACATTTAATTATATATTTAATCGGTTTACAGGTAGAATGGTGGTACACCTTTCAATGACAAGACTATATCCAGTCGAACTGTTTTCTCATATAAGGAAATGAGAAGGCACTGATTGTGTGCAGTCCATCAAATAACTATGAAGTCCTCGTGAAAACACAAAAAGCCCTCTCTCTCTCTCTCTCTCTCTCTCTCTGGATTCTTCATAGATTGTCTCCTGCAAATCCCTCCCCCACCCATGTCCTTCCTCCCTTGAGACTCCCAAACAGCTACAGAGGTGCTCCCTTAAGCCCTTGGACACAGGCAGGTCGCCAAGTGAAACTGGGATCCATCTCAAAGCAATAGATTCGATGACCTATGCATTGGACTGTGCTACCAATCACAGGCCATTTGAAATCACCAGCTGCTGCAGGAGAAAGATCAGTCTTTCTACACCCCTGTAAATAATTGAAGGCTAGGCAACCCACAGGGGCAGTTCTGCCCTGTCCTATAACATTACAATCCGTCAGCATCCACTCGTTGGCGGGGAGTTTGGAGTTTTGTTGAGATGAAGAGGATGTGCATTGCAAAAGAGGAAGCAGGTGCCAACCCCAAGCTGACTGATCTAGACTTCAAGTCAGAAGCTAAAGGTGAGGAGATGTGCATATGTATCTATAGGGAATCGTAGAGGTGAGCAGAAGTGGGTGGTGGAGTAAGAAAGCACTACTGCAAATCAGCATCTTTGGAGGATTCCTGGTTTGTAAAAGAATTCCCAGGAGAGCCCACTCAGAGCTCCATCACTCTCCTTCTTTTCTCCTAAGACATCCTCCTCCTGAAAACAGATCGCCAGAGAGCTGGCTCACAGCTGACACCCTGTGGAGCTAGGGCACGGTCACTGAAACACATTCACACACTCTCCAGGTTCCTCAGCGGTCTGCAACGTTCCTGGAAAGGTGAAGATAAATCTCACTCAATGGACAGGCCGCCGACTCTCTCTGCGGCTCTGATGGACTCCTCCGGTGAGCGTTGCATTTACTTCTTGGATGGTCTCCACGTTTGAAGCTGTGTTCCAAGAGGAAAGAAAGACACAGCATCTGCTTGGAGCTGGAGCCAAAAAAAAAAACCCTGTAGAGGAGCTGATGTTGAGTTGAAAGTAATGGTAATGGTATGCAGCAACGGGGATTGATAGCCCGTTCTCAAGGGCACATTTGTTTCTGATTTAAGTTAATGAAGACCATTTTGTTGCTTTTCTGCTACCACATGCAACTGGTAGAAAAGAAACGGAAAACAGAAGTATACTCTTCTGAAGAGATTGCAGCCCGCAGCATTGGAAAGTCCACAGGAAAACAAAGAGGGAAAGACCTGTCCCGAGTCAGGACGACCTTGATCCGGTTCTGTACTTACTGCAGTTATTCGGACTGGTGCTCAGGTCACACGGAGAGGTCCCACTGCATGGATCAAGGCAGGAATTGTAGAGGCATCTTTGGTCTCCTTCTTGACATGGGGCGTGACCTACCACGGGGGGAAAGGCACATTCACTTTCATCATCTGTAAATTCCTCTCTCTGCGAGCTAAGGATCAAGAACGTCTGCTGGAGTCGAGAAATGACCCCAGCTTTAGTTTCCTTCCAATTTCTCCCACAATATTGGAATGCATGTTGAATAAGTACTGTCTGTATGCATTTTTTTAACCTAGCAACTAAATACATTAGTCATTCCAAAAGGATCCTGTAGGAACGAAGAAAGAAAAGGTTGTTGGGGCTTTTGACGGGTACAAAACACAAGTTCTTTGTGAGGGGGAGCTGCCTGATGGCAACCATAATACATGGCCAACCAACAAAGCATTGCTCTTTTGCATGTAGGCTTGGGGTGCTAATATTCTGTGTAGACTTGATGGAATTAAAGAAGTTCTAATGATCTGAGGAAGAGTGAAATATATGAATCTGGAAATTCTGAAGTACACAATGACATTGTCTTAAAGATTCATTTGCTTCCAATTCTAGCCTTTGAAGTGAAATATTTTCTCTAATTAAAAAAAAATAAGTATCAACGCTAATGCAAAAGGAGTCATTGATCATGGCACAAGCAGTGATTATCACTATTTTCTGGACATCCTTGGAAAGTACCATTGTCCTAGTTGGGAAGACCTGAGACCTGAGTTTCTTTTTTCCAAACGGACAGCAGTTAACGTCAACCTTTGACCTACTGGCTTTCCCTTGGAGTCTTTAGGGAGGAAAGGATCTTTCCGACTGACTTCCTAGTCATTTGTAGATCAAACAGGTCTGGTAATAAATGACTGTCCATCCTCTTTCTTGCTGTCCCATTCACAGTCCATTAGCTTTCCAGTGTGTCAGTTGGAGGCTAGAAAATCTTGCCAGACTTTTTTGTTTGTTTTATTTTCATAAATTAATGTGTCAAAATTTTAAATAAATCATTTTATTGGGGGTTCTTACAGCTCTTATAATAATCCATACATCAATTTTATCAAGCATATTTGTACTTATGTTGCCATCATCATTTTCAAAACATTTTCATTCTACTTGAGCCTCAGGTATCAGCTCCTCTTTCTCCACCTTCCCACATCCTCATGAACCCTTGCTAATTTATGAATTATTTTTATGGTCATATTTTACAAAATCCACTGTCTTCCTTCATCCATATTTTTGTTTGCAATTGCTTCCCCCTTTCTCTCACTTCTTCCCCACCTTCCCCCTACCCTTACAGTATCACTACTCTCATTATTAACCCTGAGGGGTTTATCTGTCCTAGAGTCTATGTCTTGAGAGCAGGCCCAAACATTTTCTTGGGGCAACAAGTAATCAGTTGCTGTGGAGTTGACCATGGCACTTAGTGACCTCTTTTGTGCCACAATAGAAATGGCTGACTTTTCAGAAGTAGGTTGCCAGATCTTTCTTCCAAGACACCTCTAGAGATTTTTTTTGTATGTGTGAGCTTCCAAGTGCACTAACTTTTGTATCACCCAATAACTTCTCCAGGCAATGCGGGTTCATTTCTATGAGGTAGTATCTTGAGGAAATTGCATTCATGCATGTACATTTAATATTTTAGCAGTGCTCACTAACAGACAGCAAGGAGTTCTGGTGATACAGTGGTTAAAGTGCATGGCCGCTAACTGAAAGTACAAGAGTTTGAAATCACCAGTGACCATATTGGAGAAAGATTGTGGCAGGATGTGTCCATATTGTCTGCAGCCTTGGAAACCCAATGGAGCAGTTCTACTCTGTCCAAAGAGTAACTGTAGATCACGTACAGCAGATTTGCTTTATAGGACAGCACCTCAAAAGAAAGTCCTTCCAAACAATCTACCATCAAAGCTCTATGGAGGCCAGTTTTCATCTGGCATATACAGTGAGTGAGTCAGAACTAACCTAGTGGCAACTGCTTTGTGCTTTGTTCTATGTTTCCATTGGGACATATACTGGGGTGACCACAGAGTATTAAAAGGCTATCATACTCCCATGAAGAAAATTGTAGAGGAAAGAGAGTGTGACAAAGACAGAGGCAGTAAGCAGAGAGCGAATCTGAAGAACCTTAAAGGCCTAGATAGTTAATGGGACCCAAAGCCTTGGTGAGTTCATAGGTGGTGTAAACAGTTAATGCCCAGCTTATATTCCAAAGAATGTAGGGTCCCTTAATATCTACCCAGAAAATTATTGTCAAAAAGTTTGGGAAGTGTAGGTCTGTAAAATCAGCCATTGAAAACACTAGTGAGTGCAGTGGTTCTTTGACACCCAGGGAGTCTTCCTGAGTAGGACTCAACCCCACCACCATTGATGTAAGAGTCCTGGGATGGTGGAACCTGCAACCTTCACCCACTTTTTCTAACAAAGCTCTAGCTTTGACAATTATTTGGGACAAGATGGATCCCACTATAGTATGAAAAACTGACAGCCAGGCGCTGAGACCATGCACTAGCTTTGTAAGACGCATGAATTTAATTGACTGCACATGTGTGAAGAGATGATGGAGAAGCTTAATATCATCAGACAGACCAGGACCAGGGATGGACTGCAGAAGAGATCATTATTTGTTATTATGCAAGCTCAGGTTGAAGGTGAAGAAAATTGAAACAAGTCCACAAAAGCCGTAGTCTGACCTTGAGTCTAACCCCCCTGACTCCAGAGACCATGTCAAGAGCAGTGTGGATGCTTTGGACGTTAATGACCAAAGACTCAATGAATTGAGGGGGATGAAAAAAAGGGCACAACACATGAAGAAAGTGAAGGGCCGATGGGTGGAAATCAAGGAACATACAGTTGAGTCCTCAGTAGAGCAATTTAGGCAATCTGGCCACAGGCAGCGAACATCAAAGCATGTCCCCAACAGTCAGCCAGATTACAGGGTCTGACAGTCTGCAGCTCAAACGATATATGCTCCAGTAGTGTGGTGAAGTAGGTCTTGAAAGAACCTCAAACTACAGCAACACAGTTCATGGGTCGGGTGGCTCACAGGTGGTGTTGCTCACAAGTTGAGGCAGAAAACCAGCTAAAGCAGTCGCACACTAATGTGACCATCAAAGAGCAAGAGACAAGAAAGATGCGGTTCACTGAGCCTTTTATCTCTCTACCCTTCACTTAACCCCACATGTGTTCATTAGCCAGGTTAACACAATAAGACTACTTATCACACATGTGAAAGTTGGATATTAAAGAAGGAAGACGGAAAAAGAATCACTGCATTTGAACTATGGTGCTAGCAAAGAATATGGAAAGGCCACCAACTACCAAAAGAACAAACAAAGTTTTCTTGGTACAAACACGGCCAGAATGTTCTGTAGGGGCAGGGATGGTGAGACTTGCCTCACGTACTTTTGACCCATTATCAGAAGAGACCAGCCCCTAGAGGAAGGCATCATGCTTGGTAAAGTAGAAGGGCAGTGAAAAATGAGAAAAGCCCTGAACAAAACGGACTGAAACAGTGGCTGCAACAATGGGCTCAACATATGGATAATGGTCAGGATGGTGCCAGACCAGACAGTATTTCATTCTGTTGTCCATGGGGTCACTGTGAGTGGGAACTAACTTGACGACACCTACCAATAACGGGCCGAATAAATGCAGAAGACTGGTTTACAGTGGCAGAAACCCCACAAAGCCTGTTCTGCTCTGTCCTACAGGCAACTCCATGTCAGAATCAACTTGATGCTCATGGATCAGGTTGATTTTGATTTAGAAAAAGATTTCCGTCCCAAATTGAAAATCAGCAAAATTGACAATGCTTTATGACTTACATTTATATCCATATGTGATGAGAAAGCTTTTGCATTTGAGGTTTATTTTTAATGAATTCTATATAAATAGTCAATTTTCAAAATTAAAAAATTAAATTAGCTACAGGTGACCAGTCTCATTAGGCATCCATAGCTCAAAAATGGTTGAACAAGAACAAGGTCATGGAGAACATGTATTGAGTTCTCACCATTTCTCAAGTGATAATTTGGTTTTTGTAGTTGATTTAGCTAATTCAGTTCTCCCAAGAACCCCAGGAAGAAGATATTACTATCTAGAGTTGATAGACGAGGAAGCTGAGACATTAAGGGGTGGAAGTAAGATGCTTAAAGTAAACCAGGTAATGAAGGTGAAGCTGGGTCTTGATCTCAGACATCTGAACTGCACCTCCCACATTCTCAAGCTCTAGACTATACCAAGCTATCTGGTTGTGTAGTGGGTTAAGCATGTGGTTGTTAACCACAAGGTTGGTGGGTAAAACCCACCAGCAGCTTGCTTCAAAAAGGTTCTCTGCTAACAAGCACTAAGAAGTAGTAGTATTCTCTCCTGTACAGTCACCATCTGTCAGAACAGACTCAAGGACTATGGGTTTGAATGTTCTGGTTCAGCTATACTTAGATCATCTACTTAAACCAGATATTAAAATAATCAATGTAATACTTGGGTTTTGTGTCAACTTGACTGCACTTGTAAGAATAGATGGGTGGTGTCCAATTTATCAGTTAGGTCAGCCATCTTATATACCCTTGCTAGAAAGGTCTTATTATATGGGACCTCATGGAGAACTGGTCCTTTTGGCCCTCTTCTCCTTCTTGCTTGCCTGGACCCTGCTTTGCCTGAGTCCAGCGGCCACCATGTGGCCTCCCTATCCTAGGAGATGTTGGCCGCCTACCAGTTTCCCTGCTTGACTCTACAAACCTCCGACCATCTGTAGTTTTCCAGTCTTCCTGCTTTCCCAGCCCGAGCAGCCCTCAAGTCAGGAAAAGTCTTTAGTTGAATATCCCTCCGTGAATCTGGGAAGGGTCATCAGAGCAGTATCTGACTACAGACTTAAACTGGACTGTGTTCACCTTCTCTGTCACTGTGTGAGCTGCTTTCTTGTTAGAAAGTTCTCTCTTTAGACAGGTGTCCTGCTATTGTTTTTCCATAAAACCCAGCCTAGCACAATCTCTGTGAAACCTTCCCTCCTAACAGAAGTAGTCACATTGTACAAACTTATTTGATACATTTTCTTTTTTTCTCTTAAAGTCTCACACTCCTTAGAAAACATATTGAATTACACTGCTACGTAATGTGAGGCATTAAGCAGCTTCTGTAAACATGGTTATTTTAAGAGGTGGTATTTAATTTCAGCAGCCAATTCCTTCTAATTGGAATCCAATCTGATTTAATTGAATATTATACACGCTGCTATTTTCTTTATCATGGTGCTACCTTCCCCCATAAAACAGTTCACTGATTTGGCCCTGTTGTTTAAATGTTTAATCTCTACTCTTTCCCCTTAGGGATGACTTTTCAGTATAGGCTGCAGGCGAATTATATTTATATTAAGTAAAATTTGTTTTGCAGAGCTGTGCTATAGAGACCAGTGCATTCAGCAGTTTGGAATCACTTAGGGGTGAGCCCTATATTCACAGTAAGTTATTTCACATGTTTTGCTTTGGTCCCAGAGAAAGGTCGGTCCATAAAGCAACGTCCCCGTGAATTTGACACATTCTTACTGTCACCGCAGTTCTCTTCGTCACTTCCATCCTTACAGTCTTCATCTCCATCACACTGGAACGTGCTGGGGATACACTGGCCATTTCTGCACTCCACCAGACCCTGGCTGTGGCAGGCTAGGAGAAGCCAGAAACAAAGTCACTGTATTTGTCAAGACATTGATCTATCAGTGAATAGCAGAAGTGCTACCCATTGAGTAATGAAATGCTATGCAAGTCAAAGCAAATTTGCTGCCATTGAAGGGATGTTGAGTCATATTGATGCCTTTGTGGATTTCATTGGAAAGCCTAATCTTCCTCCCACAGGTGGTTTCAACCTGTGAATCATACGGATGGAAGACTAATTTGTAACCACTACACAACCAGGGATCCAACGTTTATGTTAATATGCTTTGTAAAAGCCTGAAAGGACCTATTTCATCACCCTTTTAAATTCCCAAGCAGTTTCAGAATAGAAAGTATAGATGTAATTTATTATAATTATTATTCCATCTATTGTGTTTATTATTATATTATATTTATATTATATATTATTTTTCTCACCTTATTAGTGAGCACTTACTGAAAATAATCTTTTAATAAATTCATGGAAAAAAGCATTAATCAGAATAGAAATAATAGTCTTAAGAAAAGTGATCATTTAATATCTTAAATGTTTGGCAGTTAACCAGAAGTTTGGAGGTCAAGTCCAACGAGAAATGCCTGGGAAGGAAAGTCTGACACCCTACTTCTGGACAATCTGACCCTGGAAGTCATCTGGAAGACCGTTGTACTCTGATGAGCACAGGTTGGCAGGAATTGAAGTCCTCTGGACGGCAGTTCGCTTACATAAAAAGAAGTGTGCTAGGTACCTTATGGATACACCTTCAGATATTCAAACTAGTCAGGTAGATATCATCATTCTTGTTTTCAGAGGAGGAAGTCAGAACTCCAAAGAGTTTAGTGTTTGTCTCAAAGTCATATAGCTGTGAAGTAGTGGAGTCACCATGTGCAGGCAACTTCTCGACTCCAAGTCCAGGAATTCTGCACTCTACCTACTAGTATGTTAGCGAAACAATGAAATCATGGGCAAGTAGTCTTTGATTAATGATGGGATGCCATTCCTATGACTCTGTCATAAGTTGGTTCTTAGACAAATCCAATACTTCATAGTTTTAAAATCGTTTTCATTATTGTTGCTTTTTATTATCAGTGTAAATTTTATCTTTATTTTTCTTTGAAGGGTTGGAAACACTACATATAAACTTAGAAATATATCTAACATATTTATTCAGACATATTATTAATGCTAAATAAATGATATGGCTACTTTCAAGTCAACTCTGACTCATAGTGACCCTATTGGAAAAGGCTCCTGTGGTTTTCAAAGATGGTAGCTCTTTCCAGGAATAGAAAGTCTTTCTCCTGCAGATCCAGCTGGTGGTTTTGAACTGTTGACTTTGTGGTTGGCAGCCCGCTATGCCAAATAACATCACATTAACAGGTTCATAATATGTCATGATGTGGGAACTCCCTGTATATGAAAGGGCCTAAGCAACACCTCACACACAGCAAGCAATCCATTGCAGACCTTGCTTATGACATCTGATGCTTAAGGAGATAGCCTAGAGACCATCTAACCTAAGGATTCCTGTAAATCAAAACCAGCTGCCACTCACTCTATTCCTATGCACAGCACCCTAATTGATAGACTAGCACCCCTATGTGACTGCCCCTCTTGGATTTCAGAGGCTGAAAGTATTTGCAGGCATATAATCCTTCTCTTTCTCCTGGGAACAGGTGGTGGTTTCTGAATGCTGAGTTTGCACTTAGCAACCCAACGTCTAGCTCACTACACCACCGGGTTTCCTAAGGATTCCAAGGATTCCTATAGGTTCCATAAGTCCTATTATCTCTGTTATCACTTAGAACATCAGGAAGTCAGGTGCCATGTGACCTCAGCCACCACGTTGCTACCATCTGATATTAAAATCCCCTGGGGGGGGATACTGTATATCACAATTGAACACTATGAATATAATCAGGATCTTTATGCTTGAGCATTATGCCTCTGCTTCCTCAAGAACCACCAAGGCAGAACTTACTGTGTATACTGTGTCCACTAAGGAATCAGTCGCAGGACATGCAGTTCTGGGAACACGCTGAATGTGTTCATTAATTTATGTCTTCTCTTTTTTTTATGTCTTCTCTTGTATCAAGACCATGCAATCTGCACTTCTATTTCTGTCTCAAGTTAGATATTTGATTTCATATGTGTCAACCTTTTCTACTTTTATTAGACAGCAAAAGATGAAATAAAAAGCTTTATTAGCTTCAGTATGAATGAAAGACATCATATTCACTCTAATGAACACATTCCTTAAAAATATCGTTTCTGTTTGGCTGTTTTCAGTATGCTTTACTAAGCATAAAGTATAATTTTCTGTGGGGAGGGGGTATTCAGTTCATCGGCATCCTTGTTTTTATTAGCTAAACACTCAATTACCAGCTGAAAGGTTGGAGTTTCAAAGCTGCCCAGAGGGTGCCTTGGAAGAAGAGCCTGCTAATCTATTTCTGAAAGGACGTAACCTTGAAAGCCCTCTAGAGCAGTTCTAGCCGGCACACATGTGGCCGCCATGAATTGGCGGAGACTCCATGGAAACAAAAGCAACAGGGTAACAGATTCCTGAAAACTTTTCATTCACCCAGAAACACAACAGGTTATAAAATTGTAATTGGTTCCATACACTTTCTGTGTAACTGTATGAACATTCTCTCTCTCTCTCTCTCTCTCTCTCTCTCTCTCTCTCTCTCTCTCTCTCTCTCTCACTCTCTCTCGCTCCTCTCCACAAATGGGCCCTGAAAACATGTTTGGAAGTTACTGCAGAGAAAATCCACTTCTCGTATATCCTTTGCAAATGAAATGTCCCCCTGTGAAGAGCATCTCAGTTCAGAGATTGCAGACGGGAGGTGCGTAGAATAATAACAGAAAGAAAACACACCCCGATTGTCCAGGTTGCGGAGATGAATTTTGGGGTTTGCCAGGAAAGCAGACTCCCTCTGTATTGTCATGGCCACCACACAATCATTACCTTTTGAGGCAAAAACCAAAATAGGTACATCTTTGCCTGTGAATATTGTTGGGGGGTTGGTCTGCTTTGCTTGGACGAGTCTCCCTAAGGGAGCCTAGAGGTGCACTGGATTACTTGTTGGGCTGTTTCCCCACAAGATCGCCAGTTCAAAACCACCAGCTGCTGCACTGCGGAAAGAGGAGTCTTTCTTCCACTGTAAACCCACAGTTTTGGAAACCCTCTGGAGCGGTCTTACTCATCCTAAAGGATCGCCGTGAGTTGGGATCCACTTGATGGCGGGAAATCTAACAGTATTTACTAGAAGCAGGTGCCCTGGTGGTGCAATAATTAAGCACTTAACTAGCTGCTAGCTGAAAGGTTAGGGGTTCAAATCCACCCAGGACTCTGGAGCCCAAAGCCCCCAACCGTCAGCTCTTGTGAAGATTACAGGGAAGAAACCTGTTGGAGCAGCCCAGGGCTGCCGTGAGGGGGAGTGGACTTGCCAGCAGCTACCTACAGCAGTAGCACCTAGAGGTATGTTTCATTGGGATTGGGAACCTTGAGTAGGCTTGTGTAAATAGGCAGACAGGGACATATGAGGGAATGAGAGAGACCCACACTCACAGCAATTGGTCTCGTCGGATTTATCCACACAGTCATGGTCGCCATCACACACCCACTCGACGGAGATGCAGCGCCCGTCTCCACAGCGATGTTCCTGGATGGGGTTGCAATCTGGAGGAATAACAGATTCCATTTGGGAAGAGTCCTTCCCAATGCCTTCCATAGCCCTGTGATGGCAATAACGCACAGCGGCAATGTGACTCTGCCCAGACACAAGCTCTCGGACAGTGGGGTTAAGGAGCGCCTGCTGCCCAGCCTGCCCTGGACCCATGGCTCCCAGGGTTCTTGTTTCGTTTGCTTATTTTGTCTAACCTTTGCATCTTTCCTCATTTAAAAAAATAAAAGCATAGATATTACACCAACGTACATAAACAGAATTGTCACTTGTGACTAACAGAGTAGACAATCGGATTGACATATTCTGACAGCTCTACTGAGTTCTTCAGGTCTGTGGTCTACCCTCCTCTGGTAAACTTGAGACTCAGAAAGCTCCTTAACCCATCTCTTGTAGATGAAGTTTTCTATGTGAACTATCGAGGAGTATAAGATATGCAAGGCAAAATAATTTTGTAGTCCCCCCCCCCCCTGTTCGATTGTATTCATCTCTGGAAAATCGAGAGAACTGTGACAAATCTCTCCTCACAAAGGGCAGAATTCCATAGCTTTCTAGCCAACTGAGCTATTAGAACCTGAATACAAATACCACTTAAAGTATATGGAGATTTGGGGGCTGAGCCCCGGTGGCGTGGTGGTTGTGCGCGGGACTGCGGCCCACTGGGTTGGAGGTTCAAATCCAACAGCAGCTCTTCAGGAGCAAGGCTGGGCCTCCTACTCCCACCACCAGAGGGCGGGGATGCCCCGACCCCCCAAAATATATGGAGATTGTGAATACCAGATTCAAAGAAAAATTGATATTTGTTTTTATGAATAGTGTACTCTCATAAACAGAATTCCGATCTAGAGGAGCTGTATTTTTATGGATCTTAAGAGGTTTTATTTTTAAGCACCAGCATAGACTCCAGTCTACTGAAGATGGCAGACCACAAGGAAGTGAAGCTCAGTGACTCCCTCCGAATCCATTGCTGTCGCCTTACTTCCAACTCATAGTGACCATGGAGAACAGAGTAGAACTCCCTGATTCCTAGGGTTTCCAAGGCTGGAATCGCTCTTTCTTTCTTTCTTTCTTTCTTTCTTTCTTTCTTTCTTTTTAATGAGTTAAAATCAACTTGATGACAGAGTTTTGAGTTGGATTGGCATCTTTCTGGGAGCAGACCCACCATCAATTTTTCCGCAGAAGGGCTGAACCACTGATCTTTATGCTAACAGCCAAGCACTTAACCACTACCCTGGGCTCCTGTCACTACTAGCCTTACTCCTCACTGCCTCCTTTAGGGTAAAGACTTCATGGCATTCTACCATCTGCAGAGAGATCATGCTGAGTGATAAGATCTTATTTTCACTGACCAATCCACCTAACAAATCACACTCATCTTCTGCCCGTAGGGTGCCTTTATATAACAAATATACATTCAATGATTTCCTTTCACCCTTTTCCCCAAGGATGACCAGTACAAAGGTAATTGACCTCTATCTGATGACCAGTGCAATGACTTGACAACTGAACATTTCCCCTTTATTTTAATAAATGCAACAAGGGGCAGCCAGACAGGTGCGCAGAGACACCACCTATTTTCCCAGACTAAAAAGGTCCCTATCACCATGAATCCTTGGTCTGATCACATCCCTCTCCTCCCCCAACCACTGTCCAGCATTTACCCGCTGCCATCCTCAGCCCAGCTGGACCCCAGCTTCTTATTCCAAAGTCCAAATCTGAAACGAATCTCAAAGTCACAAAGGTTGAAAAGCAAGAAGTGTTTGACTGGGATGATAACTCCAAAGGGAATGCACCTCTTTCTGATGGGATTCTCTCCTTAAAGGCTGTTGGTGTCAGTATCTGTACATGACACCAACACAGACTCCTAACCCTGGGTGTAACTACCGCTCTACAAGTAGTTCTTGTCCTCAAGACAGTTTTGACTCATAGTGACTCCATTGTGTGCTGATTAGATCTTTCTCCTAAGACTTTTTTTTTCAAAAGACTTTTGGAAGCAAAGTCCCAGCCATGTCTTCTGAGTGCCTCTCAAACCAGAACCGAACTCACTGCCATCAAGTCAAGGCCAGTTCATAGACACCCTGAAGGACAGAGCTGAACAGCCCTCGTGAGTTTCTGAGACTGTAACTATTTATGTCAGTCGAAGGCTTTCTCCCACAGAGAGGCTGGTAGTTTCTTACATATGATAGCCCAATGTGTATCCACTATGCCAACGAACTGAACCCTTCGCACAGCCCAGGAACTCTCATCCCTAGGGTACACAGCAATTAAATGACCATTGTTTAGACAAAAGGAGAGTCAGGCACGGACTATACAAGGGAACTTCAAAAAGTTCATACAAAAATCCCAGTATCTTTTCATGCTATCTTTCCACAGACTTTTTGAAGCCCCCTCAGAAATCAATCTGTGAAGGCTTGCTCAAGGGCTTACATCCTGAAAAGAAGCAAAAAGTTTTTGAAGAAAAGAAAAAAAAACTCATTAAAATGTTTATATGAAACTTATATTTATCTATTTAAAAGAATAAAACTTCAAAAGATTCCATTAAGTAAATGACAAGACATGCAACAGGCTGGGGTGGCAGGGATGGGGAATATTTGTCCACCATCTTTCCTCCCCTAGCCTGCAGCATCTTCCTGGTAGGGCTCCTTACAAGTGAGTGATTATATTTGCATGTAAGTCATGACTGAGACCTGGGAATTTAAAAACGCTCCTGCATCCAAAAAGCAAGAAAGAAACGGTTTGTTTTTTTTTCCAATTTACACTGCTAATCACATGAACAAGCAATGAGCAACCGGCTGTTAGTTATGAATGTGGGTGTTTCTAAATTCAAGCCCTGAAGGAAAGGATGCTTCCACTTACCACAGCTCTGCTCATCACTCAGGTCCCCACAGTCGTCATAGCCATCACACACCAGGCTGAGATTAAGGCACTTGCCTGTATCACAGCGAAACAGCTTCTCACTGCAGTCTGAAAATCAGAGAAGCCATTAGTACCTGAGAGTACAGAACGTTATTCTGATGCATTATGTCGCAAAAAGTTTTCATGGGAGAGAGATCATAAATGTAACTTGGTCCACACCTTTTGTTTCACAGCTGAGGAGGCCACGGTCCAGAAGTTCCAATGACTTGCTCAAGGTCACACAATGAGCTATGACAGAACCAGGCTCCTAGGCCAGTGCTTGTATTGATTCTTAAAATCTGACTTCCATGATATGCCACTTGCCAGCTTCATTAAAGTAGAATGTAGGACATTCTCAATCTGTAATTTGTAACGAAGTATGTGTGCACACAAGATGGATAGTCTTAATAAGGGGTGAGTATATTCTCCCATGACCCTTCTCTTAGTTCCTAAATACTGTGGCTGCTTGTGTGTTCCTGTGATACTAGAAGCAAGACAATGGAATTTCCCAAACCACCAGTGTTGCAAATGGTGGTCAGGTTTCAGCAGAGACTGTAGACTAAGACAGACTAAAAAGAAGGAATCAGCTCTTCACCCCTGAGGAATGAGCCACTGATAACAGTCTGAAAAGCAGCAGAGCCTTGTCAGACCAAAGTATTCAAAGATAAGCCCCTCGGGTTGGAAGACACTCAAAGGATAATAGGGAAGGGCTGCCGTCTCAACTGGAGCCCACTTTAATGACGTGGATGGGGCCAAGCTTTTAGAACCTCCATTTGCTGGTGGGGCAAGACTTTAAATGGGAATAAACAGGGAGTACAGCTTGTTAATAATTGGAACATGTAATATATCAAGTGAATCTAGTAAAATTATAAGTCACCCAAAATGGCATGGGATGCGTAAAGATCAATGTGGTTTAGTCATTCTGCAACATAGAACAATAGTTTGATCCTTTTGTCACTGAATACTAATCCATTGTATGGCTATAGTGTGTCTGTTAAGCCATTTATCATAGCTCGTTTATCAATTAATTTTATCCAATGATGAGTGTTTGGATCATTCCAAGCCTTTGTTTCTGTCTTGCTAATTTGGATCATGGTGCTATGAGTATCGATGTACACATTTTGTTTAACATGTTTGTGTTCTATTTTTAAGAATTCTTTTCTATGCTGAAGGTTTTGAAGAACTGCTAAGCTATTTTCTGAGGTGAATGAATCATTTTGAATGATTGATTTCATTCTACAACAGACAGCACGGTACTTCATGATAGATCATGAGATGTACTTTTTGAGGAAGAATATGATACTATTCTTCTTCAATTTGTCATCCCCTGCAGAGTATACAATATGACTGTCCAATTTATAATGACCAATATCAGTTCATTTCAGCTCATTAGTGCATGAGATATTGATCTTTACGCATATTGTTTCATTTTAATGACAAACTAATTGACATTCAACCATTTCAAGATCAAGAAAAAATTCTACTGAAGGAAGATATCTAAGTTGTACTGAAGGCATTAGCCATAAACAAGGCACTAGGAATTGAAGGAATATGGATTGAAAGGTTTCAATATGTTGATGAATCACTAGAAACACTGACTTGTCTGTGCTAAAAAACTTGGAAATCTGCTCAACTAATTGAAAGAGATCCATACTTGTACCCATTCCAAAGAAAAAGTTGACCCCACAGAATGTAAAAACTAATGAATAGTATTATTAACATAACATGCAAGTAAGATTATGCTGAAGATCATTCAACAATGGTTGCAGGAGCTGCCCCAAATTCAAACTGGACTCAGAAGAAAATGTGAAACAAGGGATATAATTGCTGACATCAGATGTGGCTGGGCTCAAAGCAGAGAATACTAGAAAAATGTTTAGTTGTGTTTTATTGACTAGGCAAAGGCATTTAAATGTGTGGGTCATAACCCACTATGGGTAATATCAAGAAGAATGGGAATTCCAGAACACTTCATTGAGTTCAAGCGAAACCTGCACACAGATCAAGAGGCAGTGGTTTGAACAGAGCTAGGGAATACTACAGGGTTAAAATCAGAGAAGTATCCTTTTGCCATGCTTACTCAAGCTGTATTCTGCGAAAATAATCAAAGAAGGTAGACTACATGTGAAAGAATGCAGCATCAAAATTGGAAGACGGCATAATAGCCAGCAGTGACATGCGGATTCCACAGCCTTGCTGACTGAAAGTGATAAGGGCTTGAAGCACTTGCAGAGGTAGAGCAACGACTGCAGCCTCCAGTGTGGGTTATGCCTCAATGTAAAGTAAACCCAAATCCTCACAACTGGGCTAATGGGCCACATCATGGTAAAGGAAGAAATGACTTAGGCTGTCATGGATTTTATTTTGCTGGGATCCATAATCGATGCTCAGAGAAGTAGCAATCAAGAGATCAAACAGTACAATTGCACTGGGGAAACTTGCTGCACAAGTTGTTTAAAAAGTGCAGATGAACGAGTATGTCATTTGGAGGCCTGAGATGTGACTGACCCCAATCCTGGCATTTCAATAACCTCATATGTATGTGAAAACTGGACTTGGAATAAGGAAGACTGGAGAATAATTGACGTATGTGAATTATGGTTTTAGAGAAAAATATTGAAAGTGCCATGAACCAGTAAAAACCAAACAAAATTGCCTTGAAGGAAGGACAGCCAGAGTCCTCTGTATAAGTGAGGATAGTAAAACTTCTCTTACATACTTTGGACATGTTGTCAGGAGATACCAGTCCCTGGAGAAGGACAGCGTGCTTGCTCAAGTGGAGGGAGGGTGCAAAAGAAGAAGCTACCCAACAAGGTGGATTGGAAGAGTGGCTGCAACAATGGGTTCAAACAAATTCAATTGTGAGGATGGTCTAAGAGCAGGCAGTGTTTAATTGTGCTGCATGTAGTCAGAACAGATTTGACAATATCTAGCAAGTTGGCTGACAAAGAACAGATGACTGGTGGGCAATATGTCTCTTGATGCAAATTCAGTCACCTGAATTCTGTGTAATTGTTTCTCATCTAGCAGGTCTGCACCCCACACAAATGACGGATGAATGCCTCTTTGTGGTCATCATCCCAAATAATGCCTCTTCGCGGTCATCATCCCAAATTGGATGGAAACGCCTTATTAAAATAGTGGGCATTGATCAATTGAACTGCTAACTACTTCACATTAATACATTTGTTATTTACATGAACCATGCATTTCTAATTCAATTTCATTCATTCATTCTTTGTTCAAGAGACAGATTTTGAGGATGGGGCAGGAGTAGTTAGTATTTCCTTCTCTTGTACCTATGGCCCATTGTCAATTGGAGACTTGAGAATGAATGAATGACAGAGCTAACCTGTCAATCAGGCCACAGCTTGATACCTCATTTGGAAGCGATAAGGAGATAAATAGCTCACTGGAGGCAGGACACACACTCACTCCCTGTGACTCATTATTGATGAAGAGCCTGATGGAGCTATGCTGATGCAGCCAGGGCCCCGGGAGCTAGAGGAGCCACATGGAGACCCCTGCCAGCGTTAAGATGCTTCTACCACCATTAGATTCACAAGATGTTGCACCACTGACATATATTCTTCCTGCATTGGATGTCATTGCATGTGATGCATGAGTCTGAAGAGGATTATATGGATCGTTATCAGATATAGGAGCTAATATTCCACGTATAGACTTGACCTGGATTGGGTTCGGGTGCTTTCTCAATATTCAATTGTTCTTGCTTATAAAGCTCTTTCCTATGCACATATGAGTGTCTCTGGATTAGTTTTCCTAGTCAACCTGGATTAACACAGAATCAAATGCCTTTTTTAGATTCTAATTAACCCAAAAGCACAGCAACATCTATAAAAGGTGCACACACAGCCTCTGCGGGGTTCATTTTGGAGTTCCAGGGAAGTTATAGTAAAGAACCTTGTTGGGAACTATTTGTTCAATTGATGTTGTTATTTATTAAACCGTTTCTTAAAAGGTGGTGACTCAGGCATCTTAAAAAGTCCTTATTATTCACGCAAGTACACACTCAGCTTTCCGCTGTTGAAAACCATTCTCAGAGGTCAGATTCAAAATTAGCTGCATGTGGAAAACAACTTGTGACCAGACTAAGCACTAGGTGATCGGTAAATACACAAACCATCACCAGAGGCTCAGCAGAGCCAGAAACACATAGCAAATAGCAAAGATCACAGTGGCCCCTTTTAGTGGAAGAAGTGTTTATTTGAACTGCAAAGAGATGTCGGCACAATTTGGGGCCAGCAAATCAAACATTTTAAAAGCTGCCCGCTGTGATTTTCTTACTGAATACAAACATAATTCTGCATGACCCAAGGTAGATGTTTTTCTGGATACTATCTTTTTTTTCCCTTATGAGATATTGCTACAGAATGTGACTTCTGATATCCTTGCAAGTCAATACTTGTTCATGTCTGATGGGGATCTCACAGACACACTACTCTCATGGTTCCCCCCCCCCACACACACACACGCACAATTATTCTTCACCCAAGCAGAACACGAAGGAACAGAAAGTCTTTTATAAAGGGCTTTGTTTAGTTCACCCAAGTTTTGTGACTGGCTAAAACATAGATTCATCAATGAACACAAATACAGAAATGAACCTGAAATCATTATTTAAGTTGAGAAGTCCAACTTCGATCTACAGTAAATTAAAGAAGGAAGGGATTGGACAGCAGGCATTGCAGCCCTCCTCCCTTTACAGGTAACCAGGGCATCCTGGCATCACAGTCTGTTGGGCTGCTAACTGAACGATCCATGGTTCGGAACCATCAGCTCTTCCTCCAGAGAAAGGTGAGGCTTCCTTCTTCCAAAAAGTGATCTAGCCTCAGAAATCCACAAGGGTGATCCTACTGCAGCGGTTCTCAACCTTCCTAATTCTGCAGCCCTTTAATACAGTTCCTCATGTTGTGACAACACTGCCCGCCCCCCCACCCCCAACCATTGCTACTTCATCGCTGTAATTTTGCTACTGTTGTGAACTGGGTGATCCCTGTGAAAGGGTCGTTCTACTGCCCCCAAAAGGGGCCCACAGGTTGAGAAAGGCTGTTCTGTTTTTTATAGGTTGGCCATGAGCTGGAATCTACTCAGCAGTGGTGAGTTTGATGTTTTGGGGTATGGGGAAAGTTTAAATGACTTGCCTGAACTGCCCAGCTTGTTAATAAGCCAAGTCAAAAGAAGGCAGCAGACTTCTAGACTCCTGGCGTCTTCCTACTGTTGACATCTCGCTTCAGAGCAGTTTATCAACTACTAACATTGAAAACTAGGGAGTGAGATGCTGAGGATCCCTGGTGGATTAGCAATTATGACACCTACTGACCATCAGGTCCAAAGTTCGAAACCACGCAGCTATCTGCTGGGAAAGATGGGGTTTTCTATTTTAGTTCGGTCCGAGAAACTCACAAGGGTAGGTCTACCCTGTCCTGTAGGCTGGCTGTGAGTCCACAACAACTCAATGGCAGTGATTTTGGTTTGGTTTTGCATAAGTGGTTGCCCTGTGCAAAGAAGGATGGTTAGCAGCCTCCTGGCCTCGGGCCTCTAGTTGCCAATATCAGTCTCCCACACACATACACACAGATGCGACCACCAAAAAATATCTCCATACATTGCAAAATGCCAAGGTGGCCCCCTGCTGAGAACTGCTATTCTGGAAGACTTAACAAATAGCCTCACTCTAAGATCTAGCTTTCATCCTTTCTGTTCCACCAGCTCTCCCCTCCCCAGTCCACCTCCCAGCAGGTGGCCCTGCTCTCTCCTCACAGCACTTCCTGCCTTTGATTTTGCTTGCTGATCGCAATCTTGTGTTCCTTTGTGCTATCTCTTGTGTTGCATTGTTTTGTTTTTCACACACACACACACACACACACACACACACACACACTGACTGGAATGGTTTCCAGGTTTATGTCTTACTTTTCTGGTGAACCCAAAAACTTCCTGAAGAGAAGTCACACCTGACCAGCCTCTCTATTTGCTAGAGCAAACTTCAAAAACATTGACTACATGCAGAAAGTACATGTCCAAACTACACGAGACCAAGTTGAGCCATTCTTGCTTCTAAGGAGTATGCCAAGACTCTGTATGCCTCAAGGACTTTGTTTAGGAGAATGGAGTCCATAGCTTCGGCAGGCCCAACAACCCATGAGAATCTCTGGGAAGCTTTCATTTCTTCTGTTCCTAAGAGCACAGAAATGAGTTCACACTCTAATTTGCACCCAAGTCTTAACTCAGACTTATACTGTTCCTTCCCCATGAAGAGTGACAACAGGAGTGTAACGGAAGTGTGGTACCTGTGGTAAATATGCCACAAGCCCAGAATGGTCAAGCCCAGAAGCCGAGGAATTTGTAATGCTAGACGTGGTGGCCTGAAAGATTTCCATATCTCAGAAACATTTGCAAAGAACTGTGGAGAGAAGTATCCTGACGGGATTGATTTCCCTACTGATCAAACCAGGCACTTTGGTCATAAGTAGGCTTGTTCATAAGGAAAACCCTTGTCTTGCTTTATAACTTCCTCCACTGCAAGGTCTTGCTAATTCCCCAGCAACCCACTTCCATTGAGTCAATTCCAACCACAGCAGCCCAACAGGTCAATGTCAAGGCCAAAATACTTTTTTTGTTTGTTTTCTTTTTTTTTGGGGGGGGGGGGCAATCACTGCCTCTGATGGTCGTGGGCGCTATATAGTGCTGCTCCTGAGAGCTGCCACTGGATTTGAACCGCCAAGCCCGTGGGCCGCCATTCTGCACTCACCACTTACGCCACTGGGGCTCAGCCTATAAGGCCGAAATCTTTATGGAAGGCGACTGCCACGACTTTCTCTCATAGAGTGACTGGTGTATTCCATTGCCAGCTTGCCAGCCAGCAGATGGATACTTTAACCACTGCACCACCAGGGACGCCAAGTCCCCAGTAAGACTCCCTAATGTAAGTAGGAATCCTATAAAAAATGTTCTTTTAATGTATCAAATAGCATTCCAAAGGTTTTTCTGAAAAGGAAATTACAAATTACAAAAAAGTTGCTGAAAATAGCATATCCTAAAATATGGGCAGCCTAAGGAAATTTCCACGGGACACTAGGCATCTTGCAAACAAAGAAGGAGCACAAGAACAGAAGATGGAAAGGAGAAGGGGAAGTGGAGGAGGAAAGAGAGAAAGATTAAAAAATAGGGCGGGGATCCTATGAGTAAGTAGTTTTGAGGAAGTATCCACTGAAGCAAAATTAACAAAGCTTTTTTGCTTGTTTTTTGGTTTGCTTGTTTGTTTTTTACTGCTGTGTTTTGTTCTGTTTTGTTTTCAAAACCCTTCATAGGTAATTAGATACCTCACTCTCACTGCCATCGAGTTGATGCTAACTCACAGTGACTCTCTTGGTCAGGGTAGAACTTCTCTGTGCATTTTCAAGACTTTAACTCTCCAGAAGTAGAAAGCCCAGCCTTTCTCTCCATTACCAGTGGGTAGCCCCCCAAAACCAGAATTGTGCTACACAGAGTGGAGCTTTCATAGTTCCCCCATTACGTGAGCATGGAACGACTTGCTCTGAGTTAGTGCACCCAGTGGTGTCACCTGGGAAAGTTCTCTCGGGTCACAGTGAACTTTTTCAAAAAAGCAGATTTGCTGTAACCTCATTTTTTGTGATGGCAAATTTCAGAGGACAGCATGTGGCTGTGAAATTTTGTATCCTGCTAGGGAAAAAATGTTGCAGAAATTGTTGTGATGTTGAACACAGCTGACAAGGACAACACTATGGGGAAAACTCAAGTTTATGAGTAGCTTTCTTGTTCTGGACGTCCATAATCTTTCTGAAAAGATGAAAATATGGACTCCCTGTGCATTTGGAGTTTATTTCACCAGGTTGACTGTCAATCAAGCTTTCTAGTCTGAGGTTCTGGAAAAATTGTGTAACAGTGTGCAATAAAAAAGGCCCGATTTGTGGCAGATGGGGGACTGGTTTTGCTACCATGAAAGTGCATCTGCTCACGCAGCCGTCTCAGCCCACCAGTTTTTAGCAAAAAACAGCACCTGATTCACCTGACCTCACTCTTTGTGACGTCTTTTTGTTTCTGCAAATGCAGAGAGACAAGGACTTGATGACCTCGAGGAGGAGAAGAAAGTGAGGGAGGTGCTGTCAGTCATCCAAATAGATGTCTGAAAAATCTTTCCAAGACTTGAAACATTGACAAATGTATTAAGTGTGATGGAGAGTGCTTTGAAGATGATAAGGTTGCTTTGTTAAAAAAAAAAAATCGAATTCAAATCCAGCAGCAGCTCTCCAGGAGTAAGGCTGGGCTTCCTACTCCCACCAGGGCAATGATGCCACACACAAAAAATTGAATACATATCTTTTTTAAAATTCCAGTTTTTTTGGGGGGGGGGTACCCTCTCTAATAAGTAGTGTTGCTATAAAGCATTTCCCAAACTGATTTTTCTTCTCAGGCATCCATCACATCTCAAGTACCAAAGCTAGGCAGCCAGATAGGAAACACTGGCCTGAAATGTCACCACCATCTATTACTGCCTTTTAAAAGTGACCACATGTGAGAAATACAGATGAAGATGCCCCACCTGTCCCACTGGACAGACAGCTCTTTCCAGCGGTGGTCAGTAACTGTGAATTCTTAAGCCTTGACTACAGCAGCCTGGAGTATAGTAACTCCTGCTGGTTATATAACCATTAAAAAGCAATTAGGACAAAATTGCATATGGTTCTCTTTTGGTTACAGAGCATACAAAATAGTCTTGAGACCAATTTTCCCCCTTTAATCGGCTGCAAAAATAACTTGGAATCGGAATTCATCGTAAACAGACCACCGGCTAAGAAAGTGAAAAGAACTAGCTGAAATCAACGCAGGAACTTCAGAGGGGTGTTTAAGGCTGAGCATACCAAAGGGGAGGAAGTTAGCGCAGTCTGATCTGCCGTTGACAATCTCCCAGGAAGCATAAATAAACCAGATAAATGCCTCTGCTCGCTTTAGACAGGCATACCTAAAGCCATCCGTGTGAGTGCTCTGAGTGGCACTCAGAGCAGCTGTACAGACAAGGGAATGACTTTGGTCTCTGGGCCCCTGAGGAGGATCCCCTTCCACACAGAGCATCCCGGGCTGCTGTCACTTACTGCAGTGAGCCTCGTCGCTCCAGTCCCCGCAGTCATTGTAGCCATTACACTGCAGGTTCCTGGGGACACAGATGCCGCTGGCACACAGAAAGCGCTGGCCTCCTCCACAGAGCACTGCAGGGAAGGGCAGAAACAAGATGTCAGCACACTCCAGGTTTTGTTTCCATTTCCAAATCAGAAGAAAGAAAGACATCAAGCACCGCTTGCTGTTACGCACCTGGATTTCCAAAAGTTGCCATTTGACAGTTAATCCTTTGCCTTCAGTACACCTAGATTTAATACCAGCTCTTGTACCCAAATCCCAACCCAAAGGGAACTCACCGCTATGGAATCTGACTCACAGCAAGCTCCTCAGATGCTTCCTCACTGCCATTGAGTGGATATCAACAGTGACACCCTCCCCACTTTGGGGGTTTCTGAGACTGTACCTGTTTATGAGAATAGAAAGACTAGTCTTTCTCCCACAGAGCAGCTGCTTTTGCATGGCCAACTGCAGATTTCAGCCCAAGGCTTAGACACTAAACCACCAGGGTTCTTCTTAGATGGTTTATGGGACGGGGCTGTAAATTTTCCTGGGAGCAATCAGCCCCTTCCTTCTCCCATGCAGTGGCTGGTAGGTTTGAACCTCTGATCTTGTCTAGTGCTTACATACCAGTGAGACCAGGCCAGAGGAAACAAAACAAAACACATGGCCATCTCATCAATGTAGACTCATAGCAATCCTCGAGGAAAAGGGAGGACTTCCCCTGTGAGTTTCTGGGCATGTTACTCTTTAAAGGAGGAGAAACCCTGTCTTTCTCCAATGGAGCAGCTAGTGATTTTGAACTGCTGACCTTGAGGCTAGCAATCCAACAGGAGTCAATTCCCCAAGGTGCTTGCAGAGTAAAGCATCTGTTGTTCAGAGTACAAGAGTGGCCTCAGAAATGACACACCTCATGTAAGAAGAAATGCCAAATAAAAATATCTTCCTTCATAACTGAAACTCATTGCAACCCGAAGTGCTATTCCATGAAGAAACATAAAAGCAAAGTCTCAATCTCAGACGGGGCCTCTATGAAAGGTAACTAATGTTGTAGTAAAAATTCAGACCACTAAAGGATCCAAACTTGAAGAACGAGTTTCCAGGCATTGAAGGGAAACCACAGCAATGTTTCGATGAAGCACTGAAAGCCTTCACTCATCTATGCTAAGAAATTTCTTGACCAAGTGGCTAGGAGAGAGTCATATTTGTGATCATTCCAAAGAAAGGTGACCAAGCAGAATGCTCAAACAGTGGAACAATATCATTGATGCCTCACATAAGTAAAATTTTGCTTAACATCATCCAACAATGGTTACAGTAGAACATTGACTAGGAACTGACAGAAGTTCATGCCAGATTCAGAAGAGAACATGGAACAAGGGATCTCATTGCTGAGGTCAGATGGAACTTGGCTCAAAGCACAACATACCAGAAAGATGCTTACTTGTGTTTCATTGACTATAAAAAGGCATTTTGACTGTGTGGCCATAATAAACTTTGGATAACCTTGAGAAGAATGGGATTTCTGAACACATCAGTATGCACATTTGGAACTTGTACATGGATCAAGAGGCAGTTGTATGAACAGAACAAGGGAAAACTGCATGATTTCAAGCCAGGAAAGGTGTGCATCAGAGCTGACTCTTCTTACCATACTTGTTCCATCTATATATTGTGCATATCATCAAAGAAGCTGAATTATATGAAGAAGAGTATGGCAACATAATTGTAGGAAGGCTTATCAACACCCTGTGGTATGTATATGACCGAAGCTTCCTTGCTGAGAGTGAGAAGGAATCAAAGCACT
>PVJH01010427.1:0-72500 GCA_004026705.1 Nesogale talazaci
CTTTGTCTGTTGTGTCAGTGCTAAAAATCCTATCCCAGTCTGTGTGTTGCCTTGTTACCCTTTTAGTGAAGTCTATTGACATACACAAGTATTTTATCCTTAGTAAATCCCACTTGTGAACTTCATGTTCACCTGGGTGTGTGCCCTTCTTTCTTGCAGTTAGCTTTTGTATTCCCCGGGCCAACAGTCTTAGGTGTGTCCCAGTTCCTTCACTAATGGTCCTGATAGTTTGGTGTTTTACTTCTAGGTCCTTGATCCACCTTGAGTTTGTTCTTGTGCTACTTTTGAAAAATATTTTTAAATTAAAGGTATTTTCATTTTTTGAGTCATGTGATACTCTGATATTTTCTAAATAGATTTAAAAAATGTACAAAGGTAAAAAAGTTCTGTTGTGTTTTATACTATGTATACGGGATCAACTTAACAGCATCTTGAAAGATTACATCGAATGTGAGAGGGCAGGGAGCTTATTTTGTCGAAGAGCAAATTTGTGTCTGTTAACATGAAAGCAAAGAGTTTTGATGCAAGGGCTAGGGCAGTGCAGCTAAGTGCTCCAGGTGCAAAGGGAGCAGAGCCAAGGGATGGAGGGAGTGCGATTATAGGATAGAGGCCAGGTATTGTCAAAGTTACAAGACAATGCTATGCTGGAACTTTACAAGGTTAGCCGATTTATCTTTAAACATGCATTTCTTGGAAATAATTTAGTCATCTGTCTTCATTCTTCCCGCGGCCTATTGTGCAAGCATCCTTCTGAGATCAGCTTGACAAACATATACTGACAAATACTGCTTCACCAACTGTGTTAGTCTAGGTACATTAGAGAAATAAATCCACAGAAAATCATATATAAGAGAGTATTTTATATAAAGGGTAAGTGTACATTAGGAAGGCATCCCAACCCAGTGCTGTCAAGTCCGTAAGTCCCACATTAGCCCATATGTCTGACAGCAATTGTGGCGGTCATATGCTTATGTTAATTTCATGATTGAGATGTAGGGGTGGAGTCTAGCCTGTTAATCTGGAGATAGCCATTGAGTAACCAATGAGGCCTTCGTGTGGGCATGGCTTTCTCCTGAGACTTCTGGGAAATCTCACGATATTTCCCTCGTGAAGATGAGAAGCTATCTTCCCAGGTGTTGGGAGTTAGTCTCAGAAACAACGAACTATGGAGAAGACAAGATGGCAGCATCTGAGGAGTTGAAGGAGCCAGAAGAGAAGCCACACAGCCTTACCCTGATGGAACCAGACCTCTGAAGCTGAAGAAGCCATGTGGAGATCCCTGCCAGCACTGAGTTACTTCTACCACCACTGGATGTTGTTGATGGACCCTGAGCCCTGGAAGCGAGGAGCCAAGGGGTGACCCCTGCCGGCGCCGGGACTCTGCACCCACTGGCCTGTGACTTTGTGAGTCGGAAGGAGACTTTATACACTGATATTGGGTATATGGGCTAATATCAGACTTATGACTTTGAAAAAGACTGGGCTGGAATGCTTTTCCAATGTCCCATTCTTCTTGTATATAAACCTTTTCCTTATATCCATATGTGTGTCTATAGATTTGTTTCTCTAGTCTACCCAGACTAACACATTATAAACTTTAACTACACCGAACACACTCAATGGCACTGACAGCAGGAGGAAAGCCATATCAGTGAGTGTGTGAACATCTCAGCGCTGCCAGGGTTCTCCATAGGGCTGCTCCAGCACCCAGGGCTGCATCAGGGTAGGGCCATGTGACTTCTCCTCAGGGGTGTCTTGTAGGAAGTGAGCCTTGCCAGCTGAAACAGGGAACTGCTAAGGCAGCTGTACCCTGGTTTGACCATCAGAGAGCAAGAGACCGGAGAACTAGAAGGGCAAGGCTCACCGAGCCATTTCTCTCTCTACCCTTCAATTAATCCCACATGTGTTTATTGGCCAGGTTGGCACAATAAATCTTAACTATCTCACCAACCATATTCTTGGTCCTTCTATTGCTTGTAATACACCCCCAAACCAACAAAAATCCCAAACTCACTACCTTCGAATCACTTCTGATTGATAGCAAAGCTATTGGACGGGTAGAACTGCCCCTGTGGGTTTCTGAGACCAAGGACAGGAATAGAAAGCCACATCTTCCTCCCTTAGAACACCTGGTGGTTTCAAATTGCTGACCTCAAGTTTAGCAGATCAACGCATAACCTACTACACCATATAATTGGATTAACGTTTTGTGGCCCTGAATCACAGGTTTGGATCTTAGGAGAGCAGAAAGGAGGACTTTGGACAAGTTTGATCCAACAATGGAGCTTTGATTTAGGCTGAGGACAGTCATCTTTAGTCATGCTGAATTAGAATTTCCTCACATAGGCATAATTGAATAATTAGCCTCTTGAGTAAAGGACTTAAAATCTGCTTTCTAATATGATCTCTTAATTTTTGCAAACATTTGCAAGACCTTTTCCTGGAACAGTCCCTAAATAATAATGATTGTGATCTTGGCTGTTATGGCCTGCTGAGAAAATAACTCCTTCCCTTTGTCTAGTTTGGAGGACTCCTGGTGGTGGAGCGGGTATGCACTGGGCTGTGACCCTCGTGGTTGGCAGTTTGAAACTACCAGCAGTTCGGAGGGAGAAATTGTCCTGTAAACAATTTCGTCTTGGAAACCCTCAGGCAGTTGCTGAGTCAGCTTTGACTCCATGGCCAGGAGTTTGAGTTTGTTATCTGGTTTCAACGATACCATTTCTCAAGCTTGTCTGCAAACACAACTGAAAAACAATAGCGAGGAGCTGCTTTTCTCAAAGTGACTGGTGAAGAGTAGAACAACCCATAGGAGAGCTGTTGGTTTAGGGTCTGGTTCACAGGGTAATGGGGGAGGAACAATTGAGAAAAGGAGAATGAGAACAATACTACAACTCTGAGTATAATCAATGTCACCGATTGGACATGTCGAACCTGTTGTCAGCAACCACAAGTAAAAAATTTTAGTTGGCAAGAATGGGAGAGATATTTAGAAATGATATGTCTGATAAGGCTTTAGTATCTAGAATATGTAAAAAATTGCTACTCAATAACACAATGACATCTGAATTTTCAAGTGGGTGAAAGACTTGAATAGACATTTCACCAAAAATGTACAGATGGTTGAGAAGTATGTGACAAAATGCTCAAACTTCTGACTTCCAAGGTGTCTCTTATTTGTTAGATAAATTAGGCCAGAATTACTGACCAAAGAATCTGAACATCTTTAAAACTTTTGTTTTCTAATTTTTCGTCTTCCTCTTCACCCAAGTTAAAAGCTGGACATTGGAAGACGGAAGAAGAATCAGCATGCTGAGTTATGATGCTGGAGAAGACTATTGAAAATACCACGGACTCTAAAAGAACTGACAAATCTGTGTTGGAAAAGGTACAGCTTGCATGGTCTTCAGAGACTTGACTCACATACTTTGGGACATGTGATCAGGAGAGACCAGCCCTTGGAGAAGGGCATCAAGGATGGTAAATTTGATGGACATTGAAAAAGAGACAGACCCTCCCCAAGATGGATTAACATAGTGGCTGCAGCAGTGACTGACATAGGAGTGCTGGTAGAGATGGCACAGGGAGGGGTGGGGTGGTGTTTCATTGTACCATTCTGTTGTGATGGGGTGGAACTGATTTGAAGGTGCCTAACAACCACCACCACCTTGTGTTTAGTGATCCACTCTCCCTTTCCCTCCCACTGCTGGTAACCATCAAAACATAAAACAAGTGATAGTTAGTGTGAAAACCTTTTCTTGACTTCTTATAATAGTATTCTCACTCAATCCTTGTTCTGTTGTGAAGGCTTTTTCCACCCAGCATAATGAAACATCTTTATTACGGAAAATTCCAAGCACAGAAAAAGAAGGAAGATAATACTAAATCCCGCTTGCTCGCCGATCTCGTTCCACCCATACTCACTGTTCACGCTGTGGTCTCCACTCTTCCCAAGCGCTGTGAGACTTTAGAGCATTCATTTTTGTAAACGTGTACATAAAATCTAAGAACCCCGCCCCCCCATGCCTGAAAAACCCGGCCATGAAGTAGCCAGCGACTGCATTTCTTCAATTGTCTTAGATTTTTAAAACTTGCAGTTTTCTAAATTACACATTTGCCATCTCAACATTTTTACCATTTAGCAATATTCATTGCTCTCATCACCCATAGCCAACACCCTTGACAGGCTGAGCGCCCCTTCACCTGTTATGTCTCCCTGTCAGAAAACAAACAAAAAACCCAACAAACCAAACCCACTGTACCAAAGCTGTGCCAAAAAACCCACTGTGCCCGGCACCAAACTTACTGCCATCTGGGTTAGTCTGCATAGACTAGAGAAACAAATTCATAAGCATGCATATGTATATATGGGAGGGGTTTATATACAAGAGCAATTGAACATTAAGAAAGACTCCCAATCCAGTGCAGAACAAGACCATAAGTCTGATATTAGCCCATATGTCTGATACCAGTTTTGAAAGTCTTCTTCAGACTCATGAAGCACATGCAACAACACCAGGACAATCACAAGTCAGTGGGCGCAGGCTTGTGTATACAGTGGAAGAGGGTCTCCTTGTGGCTTCTCCAGATTCCAGGGCTCAGGGTCTATCAGCATACTGCCAGGTGTCTTGTCAGCAGAACGTTTCCAAAGAACTGAGGAGTGAGTCTCTCACCTCCAAGGGGGAAATACAGCAGGATTTCCCAGAATTCTCAGGAGAAAGCCATGCCCACACAGAAGTGTCATTGGCTATCTCCAGATTGACAGGCTAGACCCCACCCCTACACTCTTGCTCCTCAACTTGTACCAGCTTAGACTGCCACACCATCCACGTGGTTTCTAGAGGGGACTGTCCCGTAGGAGTCCAAGGCTGGGAATCTTTACAGGAGTGGGGACAAGAGTGAACTCACTGTCAACAACCCTGTAGGACAGGATCGAAGTGATCCTGTGGGTTTCTGACTGTCATTCTTTAAAAACATTCTAATTAATTAATTAATTTTATATTATTGGGGACTCTTACGGTGCTTATCACAATCCACACATTTCTCCATTGTGTCAAACATATACGTGCATACGTTGCTATCTTTTCCAAAACATTTTCTTTCTATTGGAGCCCCTGGTATCAGCTCCCCTTCCTCCCCCTACCCTCTTGCTCCCTGCAGAATCGGCTGGTGACTTTCCACAACTGATCTCCTGGTTAGCTGCCCAGCGGGTCCCCACTCTGTCACCAAGCCCACCCTTTGCCTTTCGTAACCACTTGGGTCGCTAGACCGTCATCCATGGTAGGCAGATGTAAGTCGTATCATATAGTATCTGCCTTATGGTGAATGACTTATTTCGCTCAGCTCAGGTTGTAGAACAGTTTTTCCAAGTAACTGTGGGGAACCTGATTCCAGCCCAGTGTAAATCCCTACCTTGCAGCTGGTCGGAACTCTCCACGCCCGGCTGGCTGAGGTCCCACCGAGGCAGCGGTGGCCTTTTGTTTGCCTCTCCCCCTCTCTGAGCTTAGGGCAGAAGCCCCAAGGGGTGCTGTGACACTTGGCATCCCGTGGAGCCAGCGCTGAGGGAGGGAGGGAGGGCCTGGTGCGCAGTCAGCGTGGTGGGGGCGCGCCCTAGCCCAGCGCCTGCCTACCTGGCCTCCTGCTCTGCGGATTCCGGCTCAGAGCTGCGGACCCAATGGGCAGGTGAGGCCACGGGGCAATGTGCGGGATGCGTGCGCGTTGGGGCCTGGGCTTCGGGAAGCAGGGGTCACCATCTATGGGTCGGGATACAGAGTGGGAGTTGAGAGAGAGAGAGAGAGAGAGAGAGAGAGAGAGAGAGAGAGAGAGAGAGAGAGAGGAGTACAGGCCACAGGATGGACACCCTCATGGGGCAGCTTGTGATGTGCAGGGTGCAGGGGGTGGGGAGGAGGGTGGCTCTCATGAGCCTGAGGAGTGGGATCCAGACCTGCTCAGCTGTACTGACAACAACTTTATAATCATAATAGTAGCAGCAGCAGAAATGTAACATCAATGATCTGATCCTTAATAATGATAGTTTTGGGCCATTGAGCCCAGCGCTGGGCATAACCCTTATGTAAAGACAGTAGATCTGATTTCATCAGCAAAACCAAACTCAATGTCTTTTTTTTTTTTTTTAAACAGTGGTAAACGAGAAGCAGCTCAACTCTATCGGCTGGACTAGCGCTTCTCTTGTAGGTTTCTGAGACAATAAATCCTGGTGAGTAGAAAGCCTCAATTCTCTCCTGCACAGCAGCTGGTGGGTTTGAACCGCTGACCTGTGGTTAGCAGTCCACCGGTAAGCCTCTAGCCATGAGGACTCCTTATCCCACCCCCTACTTGTGCAAAAGAAATGGGAAGAATGTAAAGAAGGCAAATAGCACGTATTTATCAACTTTCAAAATGTTCACCCGGTGTTTTGAGCGAGGCCATCAGGATTCCTGGAACGGCAGTGGGGTATGTGCGGGGCTGTTAACGGCAACATGGGCAGTTCAAACCTACCAGCTGCTCCCTGGGGAAAGATGAGATGGTCCATTCCCTTAAAAACAAACAAGCAGACAACAGCAAAAATCGTTCGACTCTGCGTCCTACTCGATGGCATTGGGGGCCATGCCCATTGTCTAGAGAAGAAAAGAGCCCAGAGAGATTAAGGTAACCATCTGACATCACACAGCTTCCAACAGTGGACCGAGCTGGGACTCCCAGGAAGGACAGAGATAAGCCCTGGGGTTCTAGGAGCTGATGTGGGGTGTGTATGTGTGTGCCCGCGCTTGAATTCATTGAGCTTTGGGTTTGCCACCTGGCTCTGCTGGTCATGAATTGTTGGACCTTGGGCAGGTCCCTGGACCTCTTAGAATTGGCTTCCTCACCTGTGAAACAGGGAGAAGGTTCTGCCTTGCCTCTGTTTTCTGTAAGAAGGAAGTGAGACAGGCGTGTCCAGAGGCTTCTTCCACTTGCTCTGGAGCTCATCCCAACTCTGGGTGACCTAAGAGTGTCACAGGAGCTCACCCTTGTTTCCCGGGGGCTGGTTTTTCAGAAGGAGAGCACCAGGCCTTTTTCCCAAGGCACTTCTGGGTGAGTCAGAACCTCTAGCTTTTCAGTCGGCAGCCAGTGTCTTAACCATTTGCCCCGTTCAGCTCCCTTCGAATCGTTCAATGGTGGGTGTGACCGTGATGATTGTTTTGGGAGGCCCTCTCTGGTGTTTGCTTGCCGCCTGCCTCCTTCGTACATCCCTCACCTCCCCTGTGAAATGTGGGA
The DNA here is from genome assembly GCA_004026705.1 of Nesogale talazaci. Taxonomy (NCBI): domain Eukaryota; kingdom Metazoa; phylum Chordata; class Mammalia; order Afrosoricida; family Tenrecidae; genus Nesogale; species Nesogale talazaci. The sequence goes on from PVJH01010427.1 coordinate 7,252, forward strand.
AAATGGACCTTCAGGAGGATGGAAGCATAGATGAAAGGGTGGGCCTGGCAGGCTGCCAGACACAAAGAAGCTCACTGAGGAGACCAGTTCCTCTTCCCTCTCCTCCCCCTCCTGTCTTCCCGTCTAGTTCCTTCCCTCCCTCTCCTTGTCCAATCCAGAGCTTTCCATAGGCAACCTGAGCCCAGAGAGAGGGGTAGGGGATGTCCTCACGGAGACCCTGTTAAGGCAGAATGTAGGTAAGGCAGAATGTAGGTTCCAGACTTTTTAGCCCCAAAGTACCCACTCCCTGGACTTCTGTGTCTCTTGGCAGTAGGTCGATCAAACACTTAATACAAACTCCAAATCCACTTAAATCACCCTGGAGTTCTGCAAGCCAGACAAGTTAGCCTATTTTATAGTGACAGTAATGGTAATGAAAAATGGTGTCCTAATCTTTTGGGGATGGGGGTGGGAACTCTTCAGGTAGGTATCTGTATGTCCACATATTTTATGCCCATGATACGAACCTCACACTGGGTTGCTTTGTAAATGGGGATGGGATCCGTGAGCCAGAGGAAGGAGCTTCCCAAGACCTTTGCAATTTCTCGCGATGAAATGAAATGACTCTCATTCATGGAGTGACCACCTTGTTCCAAGTTTGCCTGGAACTTTCTCGGTTTGAAAACAACCGGGATGGTTAGTCTCCTGGTTCATTCAAACTCTTCTGAGTCCTTAGGTCTTCAGGCTTGGCCACCGGTCCTCACTAGCTGGTCTCAGCCTGGAGTTTCTTAGGGACTTTAAATATGCAAGTGTTGGGGTGCTGCACAAGCTCAATTAGCTGGGTTTCCCCAAGAGTTTTAAAGGCCTTTTGGGTGTGATTTGCAATCGGTTCGAACCTATCCTTTGTCGACCCTGAGCAGCGATGTGCTTCCGCCAAGATGAAATCCACTGCAGGTGAGTGGATTCTGCCTCCGAGGTGACAGTCCTTCTTCAGAAACAGACGGTTACATTTCTCTCCCGTAGAGCAGCAGGCTGCCAACCTTTTGGGGGAGCAGCAGAGGGCTTTAACTGTTGTGCCACCAGGAATCTTTCTTTAAAGATTGGCAACCTTCTTCAAAGGTTGGCAGTTCAAGTCCACCCAGAGGAGCCACAGAAGAAAGGCCATTGAGAACTTCCCGATCATCACTTCTCAGAAACCCTGTGGACCATGTTTTATTCTGACTCACTTGAGGTTCCTGAGATACCCAGTCAGCTGCTGGGCGGCTGGTTTCAGGAACTCCTAGAGTGCAGCCAGGGTTGTGAATAGAGGTGTGTGAGCAGCTCTACTCCCCGCTCCCCCCGCAAGACAAACAGCTTGCGGTGCATGGGAAGGCAGGACTGCTGGCCTGCCCAGAGTGCAGACCTTTTGTAATTGCTGTTTTGATTTTAGGTTCCCCCAAAGGGGGCTTGACTACTTGGTTTCTACCAGCTTCGGGAGGGGTGAACCATTTGCAGGAAGAGTGGGCCCCACCGAGAAAGCTCTTGACTCCCAAATTGCCACTGCCCTACCCAGTCCTTTCAGAACTTTTGGCCACTCACTGCTGTGACCCAGAGGCCCCTTAGCTGGCGGAGGCTGGGTTTCACTGGAAGGCAGACCATCTGTGCAGCAGAAAGCAGAGCGTTTGTTGGAGTAACTGTAGACCTCTCCGCAGACTCCCCGGGAGACTGACTGCAGCTCCCGGCACAAGAAGCCACATTGTCTGGGAAACTGGAGACTTATAAATGAGGTCAATGCCCCAATACAGCTGACCGAAGGGGAGGGAGGAAAAGGACCCAGGTTTCCCCAGAGCCCCAAAGACCCAAACCCGGGAAGAGTTACAGTCACGGTCCAACAAGTCAGCTTGGGGTGCACCCGGGGGCGCCCTGGACATCCAAGAGGACTTGGATTTTGGTTTTGCACCAAACCTGTTAGGAAGCTGAGCTGGCAGTGGGGCTTGAGTGTGGAGGGGTGTGTTTGTGTGTGTGTGTGTGCGTGTGTGTCTGGAGGCTTTGAATGTTCAGTTTGGTTTTGCCCCTGGTAGTAAAATGAACCAAACTGGCTCCTTAGCTTGTGTGGGGAGTTCCCTAGGGGAATAAAGAATCTATTTCCATAATGAGTTAGATAAGATCCATGTTCAAGAATGCTGGGACATCCAGCTCCCCCACCCCACTTCCCTTACAATAATATCATGAAACTAAGGGTGTGCGTTGGGGGTGTTCCCTCTGAGTTCCTGTTACTAAGGAAAGAGAAGGTGCTATCAAGTAATGAGTGTGGTCTTCGGGGAATTAGGTGACAGAAAGCATGATTGCCCGCCACTATCTGATTTGGTCACCAGTGGATTGCTACCTGGTCAGTGGCTCTCCACTTGACCTCATGGCACTCCCCCCAGTGCAAACCTACTGCCATCAGATTCCTTGTGACACAGGGCAGCCCCAGGTTAGTCTTTACAGAAGTCCTGCTGCAGCAGTGGGGGAAGCATTTGACTAGAACCACAAGCCTGGTGGCGAGAGCCCACCATTCACTCTACAGGAGGAAGAAGATGCAGTGTGCTTCCTCAGAAACCCTACAGGGCAGCCCTACCCTGTTCCTACCCTGTTGTTTGATGGCAACTGCTGGGTTTCCCTCCACCTCCCTCGCCCCCACCAAGTCTTTGCTGAAGCAGATTGCCAGGCCTTTCTTCTGCAGTGCCACTGATTGGGTTTCTGTTGCCAACCTTGAGGTTCACGAATGGCACACACTGTTTGTGCCTCTCAGGCACCTTGAGCAGCCCCACTGGTATCTACTTTCCCTCCAGGAGAAAAATCTATTTATGATGGAATATTTCAAACACTTACATTGACAGCATAGAAATATAAGGAACCTCCACCTACCTGACCCCCAGCTTCAGCAAATATCAGCCAGTAGCCAAATTGTTTCATCTATCCCTCAATAACCTATGCATTTACCCCTTCCCAGGTTATTTTAAAGCAAATTCCAAACATCATATACTTCCTTCTGTAAAAATATAAGTGAGTCATCCTAAAATAGTGGTTCACCAGCTCATTCTGCAAAGGACCAGATAATAAATCTTTTCAGCTTTTTGGACCATACCATCTGTGTGGCAACTTCTCTATCCTGCCATTGCAGCATGAAAGCCACCATAGGCTTTATGTGTCATAGGCTGGGTTCTCTCTGTAGAGAAACAAAACCAGTGAAACTTACATACGAGGGGGGACTTCCTCCCCCCCCCCCAACTGGAGTTTTTCAAAGCTATGTATTTAAATTGTTTTACAAAACAACCTTATCACCTTCAAAGTACTCTCCACTCCACTTACTACATTGTTGAATCTGTGATTACATTCTTGGGTACATTTTTCAAACTCATCTGTTTGGATGGCTGGCAACACCTCCCTCATTTTTTCCCTTCACCCCCTCTATGTCATTAAATCATTGTATTTTCATGTCTCTCTTCATTTGAGGAAACAAAAAGAAGGTGCACAGAGTGAAGTCAGGTGAGTCAGCTGTGTGGGGCAAGAGATGCATGCGTTTTTTTTTTTTCCCCCAAATCTGGTGCAATGAGATGGCTACATGAACTGGTGCATTGTTGTGGTGGCAAAACTAGTCTCCTGCCGGTCACAAATCAGGTCTTTTTTTGTCACACACTGTTCTGCAATCTTTTTAGAACCTTTAAATAGAAAGCTTGACTGACAGTGTGACCTGGTGGAATGAACTCTAAATGTACGATCCCCCTCATATCAAAAAATACAAATAAGCATCCTCTTGATCTTTCTATGAACATTTATTAGGTGAGGTGATGATGGTATCTTCCACTGGCTTCACTGATGTTTGCTTTTGGAATCATTTATAAGAATATTTATAGCACCATGTCTGGTTACCCATAATGACCTTGGGAAAAATGTCTGGGTCACATCGGAGCTGTTCTTTTAAAGCATGGCATGTTTCCAGTCGCTCTATTTCCTAGTGAGTCAAAACCTGAGGCACAAATTTTGCAGTGAACCTTCTCATTCCCACATCTTCTATTAAAATTCGCTGAACCAAGCTCCAAGATAGTCTTGATAACTTCCCCACCTCTTCAATGGTCTGTCGTCATTGGTCTTTGAGCAGAGGTGCACACATTAAGTTAACATTTTTGTTCCTTTTGGAAGTTGATGGATGTCCAGAATGAGGTTTGTTATCAGTTGACATTTTACCTTTTTTGAAAGAAACTTGAAATTTTCATATAGTACTGTCATAAGCTGTGTTCAACATCACAACAGTTTCTGCAGCATTTTTTTCTGAGTAGGAAGCAAAATTTCACAGTTGCTCACTGTTCCCTTAAATTGGCCATCACAAAAAATGAGGTTTGAGTGAAACTGCTTTTACGAAGAACTTCACTGTGACCAGAGAGTACCTTCCCAGATGACACCACGGTGTACACTAACTCAGCGTAAGTTGCTTGACGCTCCTCCCCTAGTGGGAAAAATGGGAACTATGAAAGCTCTGCCCAGTGTTCTCTGTTTTTTTTTAGCCCCACCCCTGCATATGTATATATTCATAGAGAGGTTTATATACACAGTTGTAGAGGGGGATGAGTTCCAAGTCTGTGGCCAGATACTGGGCTCACATTGCTGCAAGGGTTGTTGAATCCAGATGGACAGATCAGACAGTAGGTTTCTGGCTACAGAAGTGAATGAATGAAGCCAAGGAGAGCAGGCTGCTGATCACAGCCATGATTTGCAGACAATATACCAGGCTGCTGGCTCAAGTCCAAAGAACCAGGAGTCTGTTAGAGGAGGAGTTAAAAGGCAAGATCCAGACCCAGCAAAAAGCAATCAAGCTTTCGCACAGTGTCTACTTATATTGGAGGCAGGCCACACTCCAGAGGAGATCTCATTATGGAATGACTAAATCTCAACTGTTAGAACACTGAATCTCCTGGGCCATGCGCACACTACATAAAGGAATGGCTGTAGAAGTGTCCCAACAAGACTTTATTTATTCTAACTAAAATATAATCCCATTTCTGAAATGGGAAACATTTCATGTTTCATAAAATATTATTCTTTGGATTCAACCATTTAAAAAATGTTAACATTTTTAGCTCGAGAATCACGCACATACAGGGAGCATTGGTTCTGATCAAGGATCAGAACTGGATAAGAGTTGTGCTGCTTGGTTTGTAGAAGGGTAGGGATGGTAATGAAAGCCCAAAATTCATTTATACAGAGAGGGAGGTGGGAAGGGAAGAAGAGAGACAGAGACTGAGATTGGTCGATTGACTCTGATCTCCAGCATAGAAAATAGTTTATCAGCTTCTTCAAAATGTCACCATAGGGCTCTCCTTTGCCCAGTTCTCTCATAATCTGTGTTTCATGAGGTTGGTTTGAATCTAGTCTTCATACTACAGTTGGCTGGTTTAGGACATCAGTTTTGTTTTGTTTCAGTGCACAGGTTTCTCTCTCTCTGACGTTGAAGAAACCCATCTGTTCTGGAGTTTCTTCTCAGAGTTCTCATGTTGCCGGTTGCATCTGACCTCCAACATCTTAAAAACGTAGGGTTCTGGATGGCAGTCCCTTAAACTCACCTCTTATCTCTCTGTGTTCACATTCTGGATTTCATCTAGTCCCGGTCGTGCAGTGGTTACCTGTTGGGCTGCTAACCTCATGGCCAGCATTTTGAAACCACCAGTTACTTCATGAAAGACAGGCCTTTCTGCTCCCATAATGAATTACAGTCCTGGAAACTCACAAAGGCAATTCTACCCTGTCCTACAGGGTCACTCTGAATGGGTATCCACTTGATAGCAGCTAATTTTTTTTTTGGGGGGGGGAGGTAGTTTAAATAGGGCACCTTGGTGGCATTGTGGGTTAGGCATTGGGCTGTTAACAGTAAGACTGGTGGTTTGAACCCATCTTGGGAGAAAGATGAAGCTGTCTACTCCGTAGAGATTGACAGTCTTGAAAACCCTACTTGGTGTTACCTAGGGCCATTATAAATCAGAATATTATCCATGGTAGGGGGTTAAATATGCACTGTATCTGCTCAATGCCATGTTTATCTTTATATCTGCTCATCTTGCTCCAGTCTGGGCCCTTGTCCTATACTGCCCACAAACTCTACTCTGATGTTTAATTGATAGACACCTTGAACCAACTCAGCATATCTAAAACTGGGCTCTGGGCCTTCTCCCTGAAACTTTGTCCCCTGTGTTTTCCCACCGTGTATACAATCAGCCCCAAATCCTTAGAATCATCTGTGACTTCTCTTTCCTAATCTCCTAGACCTCTGGAATCCAAGCACTTCTCGCCACTGTCTATGGTCTGAGGCCAAGTCATAATCACCTCTTACCCAGATGGGTCACACTGAGCAGACTTTGCCTCCTTCCAGGTGTTATCAAGATAGAAATCAGTGTTGGGCACAGTTAAAATAAAAGCCAGTGCAGGCAACTCTTGCTCATAGCTGCTTGGTAGCTCCATGTCCTTGTCAATAAATACCACAGTTCTTACAATGACCTACAGGTCACCCTTGCTCTGGCTGCGTATCTTTCCCATGCCATCCCCTAGTGACTCACCACACTGACCCTGTACCCGCCACACTGGCGTCCTTGTTTTTTATTGAACATTCACACTGTCTCCCGATCTAAAGGCTGGATCCTGTGGGTTCCGCCTTCTGGAACATTCTTTCCCCAGACAGTCACATCTTCATTCCTTCACTTCCTCAGGTCACTCCCTCAGTCTTCCCTGATGCTGTCTGCAATAGTATCCACTCCCTTCCATGTCTCCCTTTCACTTCACCCTCCTTTACTTTTCTCCGAACCATTCTCTGCCCTGGGGTATATTAAATGTTTGGGGCTTGCCACAACACACTATGACACACTTCTGTGCTTTCAGAGTCTAGAATAATGCCTGACTGTTAGTCATGCTCAGTAAATATTTGATGAACAAATGAATGAATGAAGTAACTACAGGATTATGAATATGTACTGTAATTGTAATTGGTGCTATAGGAGAAATACTGGCTTTCTATTCTGATCAATTGTCTCGGTCCAGCCAGAGAATCCAGGGAAGGCTTTCTTGAAGAAGTGACATTTCATCTGAAGTTTATAACACTGGACTGTAAAGAGGAAGAACAAGAAACGTGCAGGCAGACGGATTGTCAGGTGAGAGGGCCCGGCACGGTGGGGGAGTATGGCAACTCAGAGGCACAGAGAGAATGCCTGAGCACCTTGGGATGTGATGGACAAAATGTTCAGTGAAAAAAGATCATTAAAATAAAAAAAGACTTTATGAAACAATCAAAACCCATGAACTTAGTTCAAAAGACAATGCCAAGAAGGATGACCCAAATAGATCTGAATTTTAAAAACAGTCAATCTTACTAGTTTCTTTTTTTTTTTTTTTTTGCATCACTGCCCTCTGGTGGGAATAGGAGGCCCAGTCTTGCTCCTGGAGAGCTACTGCTGGATTTGAACCACCAACCCAGTGGGCCGCAGTCCCACACTCAAACACTATGCCACCGGGGCTCAGCCTTATTAGTTTCTTTAATAAACCCATACATAGAGCTTGCTTTGTGCCAAGCACTGCCCTAAATGAATTATATTCATTTCCTATGACGCATTGTAGAAGAGGCAATTGGCACACAATTGAGTAACTGACCCAATGTCACTCAGCTAAGAAGGAGCAGAGAAGTGGGATTCAAACCAGATGGCTGGACTCCATAAACCAGAACAGTTGCTATGCGTGATAGAGTAGAACTGTGTCGTGATCTTGCCGAGGGTGACGGCCACTCCTTTCCTCTGCAATTCCTCCGGGTGGATTTGAACAGCTAGCCTTCAGGTTAGTAACTGAGCACACCATTGTTTGTGCCAGTCTGTACTTCCACAGACATCTGTGTTGGGAGTAAGAAGTAGGCTAGAGTGTTCCTTAGAGGCAAGGATGGCAAGACTTACATACTTTGGACATATTGTCAGGAGAGATCAATCCGTGGTGAAGGACATCATGTTGGGTAAGGGGGAGGGCCAGCAAAAAGAGGAAGGCCTTTGGGGAGGTGGATGGACACAGAGGCTGTCCTTGGTGGATTCTGGCTTGGGAAGAATTGTGAGGATGGTGCAGGACTGGTAAGGGTGGTGTTCAGTTGTGCACAGGGTGCAAATATGGGCCCGAGCGGAGTCTAGGACACCTCACAGCCCCCAGATACTTTTACCCGATCCTTTAAAAAATAAAAGCAGTTGGGACAAATGATATATGGAAAGACACAAGAGCTGTAAGAGCCCCCAATAAAATCATTGAAAAAGAGAAAAAGCAGCGAGTTATAATTTACAGGAGAATGCACTCACTGTAAGAAGAGAGCTTGGTGAGATTAGATCATGACTACTACATTTAAGAGACAGAATTTCCATCCCTCCAAAAGCGTTTGTGCCCCTGTGCTGCCCCCAAACGAGCCCAGTAGAGTTCAAGCAATTTCTGATATGTTTTCCATCCTGGCACAGTATATTCTAACATTAGCATTTCATACAAATGGGATCAAGCAAAGAACATTAAAAAACTGTTTTTTTAGAATTTCCGGTTCCCCTTGCTTGGTGGGGTTTTGTGTGGTTTATTTATGTTGCTGTCTCGGTAGTTTATTTCCTTCACTCTACACATAGTATGCCTCGTTTTTAGGATGCCTTCATTTTTATTTTGAAATAATTATAGATTCCCAAGACATTGCCGAAAGATGTACAGGGTGGTCCTATATGTATACACGCCACCCCTTCCCTCCACCCCCCACCAGAAGTTACAAATTGTACAACCACAGTGCCACACCCACAGCAATGGCCCACAGTGTTCACTCAGACCTCACTAATTTCACCTGCACTTGTGTGTGTGTGTGTGTGTGTGTATGTGTACAAACAGTTTTGTTACTTACGCAGACTTTTGTCGACAAAACTGTTTTCGGCCCATGAGGTCCTTGCCTTCTACCCTTGGTGAGTCACAGGCAGCCCCTCTCTCTCCCTGGACCCACGCCTCTGTGTCCATCTCTATGGTTCTGCTATTTCAAGCATGCCACTGAAATGAAATCATCTATAGCGCAAACTTTTGTGGTTGGCTTTCTTCCACTCCGCATGGCTCCCTTGACTCGTTCCATGGGTCAGCTGTCTCCTCCTCCTCCTTGCTAAGTCGCATTCCAGGGTACCATGGTTGGTGAAACTTTTCCCCCACTGGAGGACAATTAGATAGCTTTTCGCTATTAGAGACAAAGCTACCGTGAACATTTGCATATAGCTGTTTATATTTTGGTTCGCTGGGCAAAATACCCCAGAGCGCCATTGAACATGCATGCTTTCTCTTATGAGAAACGGTTAGATGCTTCTTTCCCTCCCGCCCCCCAGAGTGTCTGTACCATTTATATCCCCCAAGGTCTGCATGAGTGATCCGGTTTCTTTGGACAATGTCCAGTACTCGGTGTTGTCACTAATTTTTGCTCCAGACATTCTGTTAGTTCTGCAGGGATAGTGTGAGTTTAAATTTTCCTTACGGTCAGTGGAAAAATAAATCTCTGGGTCATAGGGGTTCCATCCACCCTGGATTGCACGGGGTTGGGCAGCTGCATTTCGCCGTGAACGGTGCTGCCATGAGTCGGGAGCTGACTTGATGACGGCGAAGCGCCACAGCAGCAAGTGATGTGGACTCTCTCTTCGTGTGATTCTTTTCCACTGGTGCAGCCCATTCGGAACATTTTGCTGTGCTTCAAGGGACAGATGACTCAGCAAGTTAGTTCCCAGAGGACAGACACACATTGGTTTCCAGCCCCGCTCCCCAGGATGTCAGGATTCTCCCCATTTCACTGTCTCTTCCTTTCCCCACCTCCAGTTTCCCTACTCCTTCTTGCCTTCTCCTCTTTTCTTCTAGGCAAATGGTGCCCCTTTGGTCTGTCTAGTGGGTTACTTAAAGGAGTCTGTTCCTCATGGGTGTTTGTTTTAGAGACCCATCTGTTATTTGACTGGAACATCAGCTCTGGGAGTGACTTCAATCCTAGGCTGAAAAGGGTGTGTGTGAGTCCGGGTTGACTAGAGAAACAAATTCATAGACACTCATGTGTATGTAAGAGAGAACTTTACATCAAAGAGTAATTGCATTTTATGAAAATATCCCAGCCTGGTCCAGATTAAATCCATAAGTCCAATATTAATCCATATGTCCAATATCAGTCTATAATTTTCTCTTCAGATACATGCAACACATGTAATGACACCGAATGCAGGAAGATCACAGGGCATGGGGTGGAATGTCTTGTGGGTGCAGTGGTGGTGGAAGCATCTCAGCGCTGGTGTGGGTTTTCACGTGGCACTTCCAACTCCGGTGGATTGTAAAGCATGGTGATGCCACAGAGCAGGGCAGAGCTGCCCCTGCGGGTTTCTGAGATTGTAGCTCATTACAGGAATCGAAGACTTCACCTTTATCCTGGGGAATGGATGATGGTTTTGAAGGGCTCCCTAGTCTTGATCTTTGTGTCAGTCCATTGAAAGGATCTAAATAACATTAATTCGAATTCCTTATCAGGTAGTTCCAGTCCATGACTTTTCTTTCTCAGAATGTCTTCTGGCTGTGTATTTTCATCCCTTAGTTGAGCCTCTCTGCTTTGCTTGCTTGTGTGACTTGAAGTTGCCTATTGTCTCTAGGGAGCCCTCACGTTATTGTGAGGTAAGTGGTGAAAGGCTAATCAAAAGGTTGGTGGTTCAAAACCACCAGCTACTCTGTCAGAGAAAGATGAGGTTGTCTACTGTAAAGATTTGCAGCCCCAGAAACCCTCCATAGAGTTGCTATAAATCAGAATTGGCCTGATGGCATTTTTGGGGGTTGTTTGCTTGTCTTAGACACTATGGTTTTTATTTAATTGATTGTATGTTGGTGTGTTTACCAGGTTGATTAATTTGTGTGTGTATGTGTGTGTATATTTACTCTTCACTCCGCGGTGCTTGTCAGCACACAGACACTCTCTACTTATCTCCTGGTGGGTATGACTGAGAATGGGAGTGTGTGGCAGTTCCTTGTTTGTTGTTTGTGTAGCAATATGGAGGGGGGGGGGTTGGGCTGGTGTCGGGCCGCTTACCATTAATCAGATGGTGCAAGACTGAGTGATGTTCCTTTTCCAGGGGCTAAAGGGGTGTGGGTTTGCCTGGGCAATGTGGGCATGGTTGCTGTCTCCTGATGGCTGGTGCCAAAAAATAAAAATAAAAACAAGGAATAAAAAACAACTAATAGCAACAACAATAAAATAATATAGGAGAAAACCAAAGAACTAGAGAAAAGATAGTAATAAATGAAAATAAAACAGACAAAGAGGAAAACAAAACAAAACTAGGGAGTAGGAAAAAGAAATTGGAGAAAAAGAGAATATTAAAGAAAAAGATAGCAAAAGAAAGGAAGATGAAAAGCAAAGAGAAAAGACAACAGATTCAAGAAAAGGAAAATAAAATGCCAGGGTAGAGAGAGAAAAAAAATGAAATGAGAAAATTGAGGGGCAGGGTTTCTGGATTGTGATCATGTCAGATAACAATGCGATGGAGAGCAGGGCATTCAATGTCAGCTGGCACACTTTGCTGGCGAGGGATGCTGAGGGGGGTGGGTGAGTGTCTGGTCCTGACAGAAGTTCGTGCTGGCAAAGAAGGCAGCTGGGAGGAGGGAATCAAGTTCTGCCAACCGAGACAGGGTTTGTGGGCACTGTGCTGGTCCAAGGAAATGGAGAATATGGCCGATGAATTCGAGAGTGACCTGAACCTGGTGGCTAATCCATGAAGATGTGCCTCGAACCTCAGGAAATATAGAGAGGGTAGGATGGGTAGACGTCTGCACGCTTGTCCACAAGAGTGGTCACCACTCTGGTCACCAGCTACTGGTATGGGTGCTGCTGTGGTTCTGGTGAGCAACACCAATTATAAGGTCATTGCCCCAGTTGGAATTCTGCTTGGAAAAATCAAAATGGCACCACCACGTCAAACCAGTTGACACTTCACTGCTCCCTGTGTCTTTTTGTTAGTTGCGCTTCTTTTGAAGTTCAGGGTTCTAGTTTTGCTATTTATCTGTTTCATTTGGTCTCTTGTGTCTTTGTTGTGGAGAGTAGTTTGACATCTTGCTGGAAGTCCTTGGGAAAGCTTGTTGTTTTTAATTTTTAGGTCGTCTCAGTAACCTCAATTATATTCTATTGTTGGTTCATTTTGCAGTTATTTTTAATAGGATTAAATAGTTATAAAGTGGGATCCCTAGCTTTGTCCCTGTTATCCGCAGAACTTTATAGTTTTTGATGTATATAGCTTTTCATGACATGTCTATTGATGGTCTTTCCCTTTTTTTGGTTGTTGTTCAATTGTTTTTTAGTTGTTGAGACTTCTTTAAGTCTTTATTCTAGATCCGTGTTCTCTGTTAGATTTCTTTTGTAGTTGGCTTTCAGCAATTTGACTATGATGTGTCTTGGCTTGTGTTTTTCATGTTTCTATTGCTTGCAGTGTGTTGAGATTCTTGTGTCTGTGGGTGGATAGTTTTATCAAACTTGAAAAAATCTGGCGATTGTATCTTCCAGTTTTTTCTTCTGTCGCTCCAGCTTCATTTCTGAGGACTCCAGTTTTGCTTATGATGGATGCTTTGAAATTGTCTCTGGGCTCTCAGTTTTTGTCTTTGTGTTCTATTTTGGACAATGGCTCTGACTTCTGGTTCATTACTTTCTTTTCCTCCCATGTCTAACTCTGCTGCTATTCAAACCTAACATATTTTTTAGTTCAGGTATTGTATTTTTCACCCCTATAAGTTCAAGTTGTGTCTTTTTTTGTGTGTTTCCACATCTTCAGTGAACATAGTCATATTTTTCTTGACCCTTTAAAACAGAGTCTATACATAATAGACACTCTTTTACTTTTTAATCATTTTACTGAGGGCTCATACAACTCTTATCACAATTCAGACATCCATCCATTGTGTCAAGCACATTTGTACATTTATTGCCACCATCATTTTTGAGACATTTTCTTACTACTTGAACCCTTGGTTTCAGCTCCTCATTTTCCCCCTTTCCCCTCCCTCACGAACCCATGGTAATTTATACGTTATTATTATTTTTCCATGCCTTTCACTGTCTGATGTCTCTCTTTACCCCCTTTATCTGTTGTCCACCCCTCTGGAAGAGGGTTATAGATGAGTCATTGTGATCAGTTCCCCTTTTATCCCCCCATCTTCCCCTCCCCCTCCTGGTATGACTACTCTCAATATTGGTCCTGAGGAGTTTATCTGTACTGTATTCCCTGTGTTTCCAGCTCATATCTATACCCATATACATGCTTTTAGTCTCACCAGATTTGTAAGGTAGAATTAAGGTAATGATAGTGGGGGTGAGGAAGCGTTAAAGAACCAGAGGAAAGGTGTATGTTTCATTGTTTCACCCAGACTGGCCTGTCTTCTCCCCATAACCCTTCTGTAAGGGGATGTCTAATTGCCTATACATGGGCTTTGGGCCTCCACTCTTCCCCCCCTCCATTTACATAACATGATATTTTTTTCTAGGTCTTTGATGCCTGCTACCTGATCCCATTGATACTTCATGATCACACAGGCTGGTATGTTTCTTCCATGTGGGCTTGGTTGCTTCTGAGTTAGATGGCCGCTTGTTTGTCTTCAAGCCATCAAGACTCCAGATGCTCTATCTTTTGGAAGCAGAGCATTATCAGCTTTCTTCATTGTATTTGCTTATATATCCATTTGTCTTCAGTGCTCGTGTTGGGAAGGTGAGCATCTCAGGATGCCGGATTATTAGAACAAAGCATTCTTGTGTTGTGGGACTGCTTGAGTAGAAGTCCAATGAATATACATCCTTTTTTGTTAACTCAGCTATCTGTGTTGTTTCTAGTCTGCCAATCTCTTTTCTCTCTCTTCTTGTAATGACCATATTGTCCTACTTCTTTGTATGTCTAGTAATTTTTGATTGGATCATAGATATTTTGGATTTTACATGGTTGACTGTTGAATTGGGTGACATTTTCTTAAATATTGTTAGGGTTGGTCCTGGGGTATAATTAAGTTACTTGGAATCAGTTGAATCCTTTCAAGGTTTCTTATTAGGAAAGGTGTTTCTTTTGTTTGTTTGTGTGTGTGTGTGTGTGTGTGTGTGTGGGCATCACTGCCCCCTGGTGGGAGTAGGAGGCCCAGGCTTGCTCCTGGAGAGCTGCTGCTGGATTTGAACCGCCAACCCTGTGGGCCGCACTCCCGCACACAGTCACTACACCACTGAGGCTCAGCCCTAAGATTTATTTGCTATTGAGGCAACACTCTGCTAAGGAGTCTCTGTGATGCCCCAGGTATTTATTGTCCCCCCCACCTGATGGGAACAATTTTCAACCTTGTGTAAGTCCAAATCATTGTTCTGCCTACTTGCTGTTCTTTCACAAGTCTCAGGGAATCACACTGAGTATTCAGCCAAGGACTTGAAGGGACCCTTTCACCAGACTCCAGAATGCTCCTTCTATGCAGATTCTAACTATCTTGACTTTCCCGAACTCCCAACTCTGTCTCTTCAACTTAGTAAACTCCATGTAGTAAGCTGGAGCAGTCACTGGGCCCAGGTGAATGATTTCATTTCTGTTAAACATCTCAGTCTTGTGCTGCCTGTCTGAAACCTTGTTTAACAAATTTTGATAGATTTCTCATTTTTTAAGACCTGAGAGTTTATTCATGGATTACATTGTGTGTATGTGTATGAAGTCTCAATGTATATATTTAAAACATTTCTTCCAACCCTCCATTGGCTTCCTTGTCTTTTTCTTATTGAATGCTAAGACTTCTTTTTATATCTGCATACAAATCCCTTGTCAAGTATAACAGAGTCTCCTCTCTGCTGGAAGTGAGTTTGGGAAGAGAATGTCCATGGGCTGCTGTATTCACCCAGGAGAGAGATGAATGTATATTAGATTAGGATCAGGACTTAGAGGGAAGTGTGTATATAGAATTTAAAAGATATATATTGAAAAAACTTCAACAATAACAACATATAAACAACCTTAAAGGATTCTGCACCTATTGGTCTTTTCTGTGTGTTATGAATGTTTTATATACTAAATAATGTATCACTGCTCTGTTTGTATTAGCCACAGAAGAATGTCTCCGGAGCCTAGGGCATACTCCCTCTTCCTGTTCCTTTTTCTGAGTCATGCAGTCTCCAGTTGGGGAGTTCTACATTCCAGACAGGGTAAGTTCCAAGGAAGACACGATCATACTTTGTTTCTACACGTGTCAGAGAATGAAGTATGTTTAGTAGAGATTGATTTAGGTCTGTGATGGCTTAGAGTGCTTTGTGGTGTGTGTGTGTGTGTGTGTGTGTGTGTGTGTGTCTATCTCTCTCTCTCTCTGTGTGTGTATGTGTGTATGTGTGTGTCTGAAGAACTTTCATAGTTTTTCTAAAAAGGTTTTTAGAATCAGGGTTTTCTCAGACTGGATACATAGGGACACAAGGTATGGTTAAAAGACCCTATAAACTTCTATTATGAGTGCCTTTTGGAGGTCATTTTTTAATTAATATTTTTACTTTTGACAGTCACATAATTCAATTCTAGTTATACAATCCATGACTTTCTTACAGATTTGCATCCATTGCTACAAAAAATGGCAGTAAGTAATCTATTTTAACCAGAAGCCCCTCCATTGGACAATGCCAATTTTTGGATGCTATCATTGAGGTTAACTCTTTGGCTTTTAGGAAGAAATAATAGAGGGAAGCTATCTGAATGGTAATGTACTCACTCTGTCTCTATTTGCTTCTTCTAAGAATTTCAAACAGAATACTGCTATGATCTCCCTGGAATGATTGCTTTTAAGTTGTCTTTTCATTTTATTCCATTGTAGCCTTCCTGGATCTCATACAGTTTCAAAGGTAACTCCCTCTAGAGGAAACAGAGACCAGGAGATGAGATAGATTTTTAATAAACCTCCTTAATAGAAGCTTCTTAATTGCCAAAAGTAGTACATGCTCCCTATGAAAGTGCCAATCAATGCACATGTGTTAAAGTCAATGTGTTTATTCATCAGAAAGGAGTCCTGGTGGTGGGGTTGGGTGAACATTGGATTGTTAACTGTGAGATCAGCACTTCAAAGCCCCAGTTGCTTCACAGGAAAAAGATGAGGCTCATTGGCTCTTGTCAATATGCGTAGGCTCAGAAACCGTGTAAAGAGTTGGATTCCATTTGATGGCAGTGGGTTTGTTTTTGAGATTTCTCTAGCAGAAAGAATGAATTTTATAAGTGTTTACGATGGCAGGCGTTTCTGTTCTAAGTGCTTTATTCATGTAAACTCCTCTAATTCTTACAAGTAGCCCTTGAGGCGGATCTTGCTTTTTTAAAATTGTTTCTTTCTTTTTTTAAATTTGGGTCTCATACAACTCATCACAATCCGTCCACCCATCCATTGTGTTCAGCACGTTGGTACATGTGTTGCCCTCGTCGTTCTCAAAACATTTACTTTTTACTGGATCCCTTGGTATCAGCTCCTGAGTTTTACCCTCCCCTCCCTCCCTGCTCCCCTCTCCCTCTTGAACCCTTGATAATTATAAATTATTATTATTTTGTCATATCTTACACTGTTCGATGTCTCCTTTGCCCCACTTTTCTGCTATCCATCCCCCAGAAAGGAGGTTATATGTAGATCCTTGTAATTGGCTCCCCCTTTCTACTCCGTTTCCTCCACTCTCCCGGTATTGAGGCAGGTCCTGCTTTTATCCTTTGGAATAGAATAATGACCCTGAGGTCCAAGGAGGCGAGTCATGTGTTGACGGTCATGTAGGTAAGCAGTGGTGTATGCTGAGCAGCCTGGTTCTAGATTCTGTTCCTTTCACTGCCATTCTGTCTACTGTGTACTGCGCACTGCCTGCCCAAGCCTGGGCCATGGGGAGGGAGACAGAGAGCGTTGCAGGAAGGCAAATATTGACATGTGATTCTAAGATGAAGGAGAAGAAGTGGAAGCATGGGGTCCCATGACAGAGGTACTCATTATCTTAAGGTGGAAACCAACCAAACAAACAAACTCACTGCCATCAAATCAGTGCCATTCACAGCTACCCAGGGGACAATGTGGAAATGTCCCTGTGAGTTTTCATATTCTTTATAGGAATAGGAAACCTCATTTTTTCTCCCATGGAGTGGCTGGTGATTTCAAACTACTGACCTTGTGGTTAGAAGTCTGACACATCCAGGGCTCCTTAGGTGAAAGATCCCTATAAATGTTCTCTCTCCCAACTGATTCCAACTCCCGTTGGTTATCTGGGAATACATACTTTCATATGAACATTTTATTGAGTAAGTCACCCATGAATTCATTTACTTTAACTAAGGGATTGTCAAAGGAGATGAGTGAACACTTATTGACTGTGTTAGTCAAGTGTTCTCAACACTTCACATCTGTGGTCTGGATTTATTCTCACAGTCATTATCCATATTTCATACCAAGGAAACTGAGCCACAGAGAAATTAAGCAGAGATGTCTCAGGCCAGACCTCTGTGGGGTAGAGCTAGCATTCATATTTTTGACTGGGCCCTCACTCAGTTTCTTTTGCCAGTCTCAGATGGGGTACATATGTATGCTTTTTAAGCGTACTTTAGGAAAAGCATCTTTACAAATCAAGATGCTTGGATTTAAAAGGGTTGTCATAGTGGAACGAGAATATTGTAGACAGTTCAGAAGTGGATTTTTGTCTTTGAGACAATGGGATTGGAGCAGAGATTGGGGGTCAGAAGCTTCCCCTGATGGGCTTGCATGAACACATCTCCTGCTTCAAAGCACAAAGCTCCCCCTATCCTTGGCCCATGCTGCCATCCTCTCTGGAGTCCTCTGTGCACTCGACCAGCACAGAATGATCATCATGGTCTTTTCTCCTCTGTGCCGTTGAAGCTCTCATGTGTGGACGGCGGGCCTGTCCCACAGGATCGTGGCCTATCTGAACTCTCGGAATGTTGCCTTCACCATTGACAGCCTGCAGGTGAGTTCTTGAACTCCATGGGTATGGCCCCCCTCGATGCATAGAATTTGTCAACTCAGGGACAAAGTAAGCCGGAGAAGTGAGCTGGGGGTAGAAGTAAATGTCACTTTCAAGCTCACGGTGGCTCACCTCCGTTTCCACACCGGTATCTTGAAACCCGCCATGGTAGAAGTGTTGTACCGTGGCAATTGGTAAGAACTGCTCATCAGAGGTTGATTTATTGTTTTGTTGATGATCTGTTTTCATAAAGTCACAGAGAAAATATTAATCATGCAGATTACATTGGGGATAGCTCAGAACACAGGGCAACTAATGTTTGGCTAGTCACAGTTCTATGATCTGAGTGGCATACCAGGAACCCAGGCTACTGAGCTGGGATTGTGGAAATGGTGTTGGTGAATGTTTTGGTGTGTATTCTCTCACCATAGTCTTTAAAAAGGCAATGCCTTGACTCAGCATAGAGCTCATTTCGCTTGGCCATCAAGTGAAGTTCAGACACGTCTTTGTTGCTTCCATTTCTTCTTGCTCTTTAAGGAAAACAAAAAATGACAGCCCGCATTCAAATCATGATTACAGTCAGGGCAGGGGCTGAGAGCCACTTCCCAAGGCCCCCCAGCGACCTGTGACTCATGGCCCCATGGTAGCTGCAACCTTCCTCCTGTGGCACCTCAAAGAGAGGCCATTTCTCTTCTTTCCTCTTTAGCAATATGACCCCTAATGAGATGTTTACCTTTATGGATTGCAGCCCGAAGTATAACCGCTATGCCACCAGGGCTCCTGAGATGTGTAGACTTTAAACGGAGATATTCAACCCCTGTCTCTGGTAAACCCAAAGTGAGTCAGTAGGTGTTGGAGTAGAACTGCATACCACAGGGTTTCAGAACCTCTACCCTTTTGGAAATATACTGCCACTCCCACCTCTTTTTTTCCTTCTGGTCCCAAATGGCCAACCTTTTGGTTAGTAGCCAAACATTTAATGCTTGCATATCAAACAGGGCCTAGAACACACACATACACACATCTGTTCACCCAACATCTATTTGTTTAGCATATATTTTGTGCCAGAAACAGTTCCAGTCACTGGTGACTCAGTTGGCAGTCCAGGTTACCACCTACAGGCACTAGACATGTCCAGTGGGGAAACTTTAAATACCTCATTATTGAAATCCATCATGGCTGCATAATGGTGATCCTTCCTGAGCACCTACTGTGTGCCAGGCACTCATGTAAGCACCATGCATTCACTTACTCCTCCACACAGCACCACATGGAAAGTTTTCTTACTATCTATGTTTTTCAGAAGAGACAAACAGGCCCAGAGGGAGTGTAGATTTGGAGCATGAAAATACAGGCTACTCCCCCAAATTACAATGGTAAATAGAAGAAAAGAGTGATTTCTTTTGTTTAGTTCCAGTATGTTCCATGTCCCATCCTGGAGATGCTTATCCTAAAGGAATGGTTGATGCTTAACTCACATCCAACTGTGTGTTCTGTAGTTTATCTCACATCCCTGTCGACATCTTCTGCTCAAGGACATCTGGCCAGTCAGTGGCCAGGCAGGGATCTAGCTGTACATGGGAGTCTGGCTCCAGAAGAAAGACCTGGAGATATGTCTCTAGTCTGTGACAGCCCCACAAATAACAATGGTCCAATCCCACCGTGCATGGGGTTGTCCTGTGTTAGGAGCCAACTTCATGACAGCTAACTCACGAGTCGAGTTCTAGAGCCTTTATTTTGCCCATCACGACACCTTGTGCTACCTTCTGAGTGATATCTAGAAAGAATTCTCCAGTCACCAGAGATCTGTCAGGTGAGGCTCACTGGCCTTTGCTTCTCACCTGTAGGGTGTGACCATTCTGCTTGAATTGTCCTCCTGTCCTGGCAGCTTGGAGCACGAGGACAGTTGAATGCAGCACTCTCCTCTGAGTCACTGAACCTCCTGAGAAGATGCTTGCTGCTCAGGATTTGAAAATTCACTAACTATAGAACTAGACAGGTCCGAGAATGGGGGGAGATCAGGCTGTTCGTCCTGATAGAGTCAACTAGAGTAATTCAAGAACGTAACTGCTCCTTAGTCCCTCTGATGATCAGGAGGGGATGGATGCCTACCTACAGTTGTTAAATCTTTGTATTTTCCAAGGTAAATTGGAGCCAGAGGGACTATGGCCCAGGCTATGTAAATGGGTGCAGCGCCTGGACCACTGGCCATGGTGCTGACACGATCCCGGACCCTTTGTCCTGACTCCACTCTTCCAGGCGGCCATGGGAAATCACCTGGAGCAGCTTCTGTACCGGCCCCAGGAGCTGCTGGAGGGCCTGAGAAAAACAGATGAGCAGCAGTTCCGCACAGCCATGAAATACGTCTTTGGAGACAAGAAGGAGCGTTTGGTGAGGGGTTCTTGGCATCCTGGGCTAGGGAAGTCCTGGGTCAATGGTTCTGTGTTGAATGGAATGATTGGGCCCTTCTAAAGCTATCCTTTCAATTCACAGCCCACTCCCTCCCCCACCAAGCCACACTGCAAGAGTAGAATTCTTGATTCTCACGTCTCCAAAGCTCAGTTGAAGAGTCTTACAGTTCATTTTTACCGGGGCACTAAGAAGTGAGGGGGAACAGAGGACCTTGCAGTAGCTTGGTTCAGTAAACGTTCATGAATGATGACTTTGCAATGGGGGCAAGGAGTTCTGAGATGCAAGACTGCCTGCCTGCCTTCAGGGAGCTTATAGTTTGAAAGGGAGATAGAAAACAGAAATGAATCAGTTCTGTCAAACAAAGTTAGTGTGGTATAAGAGTGTTACAGAGCAAAGCCGCTGGAACCAAAAGGTCCTTGGGTGGGTTTTAGGGTTTTCTTTGTTAGAGAAAATTAGTGGGACTTACTCTTTCCCCTAAATAGCTGAAGCATGCAAACATCTGAATCATTAAATGTTTATTTTAAGGTCAGTTATGAAGATATAATGAAGGCTTCAAACCTGCAAGTTTGGAAGGAATGCAATGTTTTCCTTTGAAGTGAATTGAAGTTAAAAAGTTTGTAGTGAAAAATAAAAGGCAAGGCATAAAAAATAATAAAGGCAGTGCAAAGATATGGCAACAATCTGGGGGTTGGTCTATGAGTATGAGCTAGATTAATGTGTATTGAGGGTTCCTGCTTGTCAGGCATTATTCAGGGGCGGGATCGACAGCACTTTCAGGTAAAGGACTGAATCTGTTCCCATCAGATCAATTCTGACTCAGTGACAGCTTAGAATGGAGTCGCACCGCCCTCCTGGGTTTTCCAAGGCTGAAATCTTCAGTGAAACAGGTTGCTCTATCTTTCTCACACAGAGGGGATGATGCGCTTGAACTGCCCACCTTTCTGTTGGCAGCTGAGTGTTTACCAACTGCACCACCAGGGCTCCTTGTAAAGGACGAGATAATCACCATCTGATGCTTTATACACCACAGCTTCTCTGCTGAAGTCATTCCTTTTGGCATTGTAACTTGAAAGCAGCCATCGATTTTAAACAAATAAGCCTAGCTAGCCCTATATCAGTAAATTTTGTGTACAAAAAAAAATAGGCAGAAGACTAGAGGTGACCCTTGAGATGTAGTTTGCTGACTGTTTTGCTAAGGGTTTAACCCTCTGCTGGCTCATGTGGTTGCAGGGGCTGAGCATTGATGAATTCTGTCAGTAGGTCGGTTGGAGGACTCTGCTGGCTTATGTCCCAGAAATGGAGGTCAGACCAGAAGAACACTGTATAGGAGAGAAAGAGAGAGAGAGAGAGAGAGAGAGAGAGAGAGAGAATGAGAATTACCAGACATCCATTTATCCATTTACTGATGCAGAACTCAAGGAAATTCCCCTTTTACTTGACCTACTGTTTACCTTGTATCATAAAATGGAAAGTGATTACACAGTGTCTGCCAAACCTCTCAGCTTAGCCAAGTAGACTCATTGTCTACTATCACATCTGTATGACTGAGATAATAATAGGCTTTAACATTTGCTGATTGTTTAGTGGGTTCCAGGGATTTTACATTTATTATCTCAACTCCTTAGGTAGAGCTAAAAGAGAGGCAGTGATTTCATCTGCCTTTAAAGAGGATAAACAATCTGTGCAGGCACACACCAATAATAAGTGGAGGATTTGGGATTTGAACTTAGGAAGGTTAATCCCCAGGACTCTTGGGATTAACCCACAGGACAATCCTAATTAAATGAGATGATACAGGCATGCATGTGCTTGGCCCTGTGTCTGGTGTGTAGCTCAT
Source organism: Nesogale talazaci (assembly GCA_004026705.1). NCBI lineage: Eukaryota > Metazoa > Chordata > Mammalia > Afrosoricida > Tenrecidae > Nesogale > Nesogale talazaci. The sequence continues at coordinate 29,463 of PVJH01010427.1, forward strand.
GGTCAGTAGTGACTGCTATTTGTGGAGGAGGTATTGGGTGACGATCAAAGGGATCCATATGACTGGAACTTAACTTTGTCAGCATGCCTGGGTTCTGTAGTTCAAATGAATCACTCATTCATCCATGCTAATGCTTTGTGTATCAATGTCTTCTAGGGGAGCTAGGCACTCTACAGATAAATAGCTTGGGCTTCAAGGACTTTTCTGATGAAATGCTGGCTGCATGTTCTTATCAACTGGCTTTGTAGGATCTACTCCAGTCCAATTAAGTCAGAATCTTGGGGGCCCTGCTGCACATTAGTATTTTTTTTAAACTCTGAAGGTGATTCTGATGGGTAGCCAGGAGTGAGAATTACTGGTGTGCAGAAAAGATGGTCACATAATGTTTTAATGCATCCTACAGTTTTATTCAAAATGCTCCAGGAGCTCTGAGGGGAGGGAGATTCATTTTGACTGAGAACAGAGGGGGGTCAGAGATTTCATTAAGTAGCTGATGACTGAGCTTGGCCAAGGTAGTCCAAGTGATAAAGCACTCTACAATGAGCTGAACTGTGGGTTTGAACACCCACACAGATGTCTTGGAAGAAAGGTCTAGTGATCTACTTCTGAAAGGTCTCAGTCATTGAAAACCCTACGGGATGATGGTTTACTCTGATCCACATGGGAACACTATGGGTTAGAATTGATTGACAGCAATTGGTTTGCATCCCAGCCACAGCAGGCCCTGGACACTGTGAAGTCAGCAATCCTGGGTGAACTGGTGAAGGCATTGACCGCTTTCTATAGGCAATGGAGTGTTCTAGCAAATTTGACAGAATATGGTGCTAAACCAACCAAACTAAACAAACACATTGTCATTAGGTTAATTCCAACTTATCGTGGCCATAGAGTGTTAGACAGTAGTTCTAAATTTCCCCATTGCTTCAAAGTAGGGTCTCTCTAAGGGCTTTCTGATTAAGAAGTCATTTTCAACCCAATGTTTCTCATTCCTTTAGGACCTGGAGGACATTGTCATTGACTTGGGAGAGATCCGGGAGCAAGCCTTGCAGAGTCCTGGTGTGAACCGCAGCCTGTTTCTTGTCACTCTGGAGAGGTGTTTCCAAGTGCTGAATGCCCTGGAGTGTGTGGAGATCCTGGGCAAAGTGCTGAGGGGGTCCTCAGGTAGCTTTCTCCAGCCTGACATCACCCAGAGACTCCCCCAGGACCTTCGAGAGGATGCATTTAAGAATCTGTGAGTAATTGCTTGCAACCCTCTTTAACTCCACACCCTCAGCAGTTGTGAGAATTCAAGGAGGAAATATATGACAGAGATGAAAAGTCACACTGGGGTAGGTTCAGATGCGGTTCTGGAGATGCTTAAAATTTGTGTTCAGAAATGGTTTGATGAACAGAGTGTCTCCACTTCCTCCACATAAAATCTTTTTGTACCATCCTTTTTGCAATCTTAGCCATATCTGAGTCCTGATTGTACAATGATATAGCTTTTGGCTGCTAACTGTCTAAACCCAGCAATGACTTTGTAGGAGAAAAGATTTGGAATTTGCCTATCAGAATTACAGCTGACGAACCCTATGGGGGCAGTTCTCCTTTGTTCTATAGGGTTCATTTTGAGTTAGAGATCCTTTGAAGGCACATGGAAGCTTTCACACAGCAGTGTCAGCAACAGACACCTTCTGCATAATCACCATTTTCCTTTTTATCGACTTAGATTTTCACTGAAAATATTTTCCCCCCAAAGCGATGTATTCACTTTTTTTTTTAACACAACAACCTTGTCAAAGTACTCTCCATTGCACTTAATACATTTGTCAAATGTGTGATTCCCTTCTTGGAACCTTTCTCAAACTCACTTGTTTGGGTGGCTGACAGCACCTCCCTGGATTTTTCTTCACCTTTTCTACATTGCCAAATCACTGTCCATTTATGGCCCTCTTCATTCAAGAAACAAAACAAGTCACACAGAGAGAGGTCAGGTGAGTATGATGAGTGGGGCAAGAGAGGAATGCTACTTTTATTTTATTTTTATTTTTGCCCCAAACTGGTGCATTGAGATGGCTGGGTCAGCAAGTGCTTGGTCGTGGTGGCCAAACCAGTCCCCAGTCTGCCACAAATAAGGACTTTTTTTTGCGTCATGCTATAGTGCTACCTTTTCAGAACCTCTAAAGCAAAAGCTTGATTAAACACTCTGATCTGGTGTAACTTCAAATGCACTGCATCACTCAAGATATTTTACTGAAAATTAAAGTGGATACCATTATTGTAAATGGAAAGCAGTGTCTTTTGTAACCATAAAAGTACAATGAAAAACAAGAGTTTTTAAAAATTGTATTTGCTTTACAATGGCCACATCCACATCGCCAGCACCTAGAGCCTTAGTTAAAAAAATGTGTTCATGCTAGTTGACATTGATTAGATTGGGTTTCAAAATGACCTGATAGATATCAGACTAACTCTTGTCTGGTCCTATGTTGCCTTCATGATCACAGTTATGTCTGAGTCCAGTGTTTCAGCCGCCATATTAACCCATCTCACTGAGCACCGCCTTTACCTCCACTCATTTCACAACTTTTTTTTTGTTTTGTTTTGTTTTTGTTTTTGGGGCATCACTGCTCTTTGGGAGTAGGAGGCCCAGCCCCACTGCTGGAATTGAACCTCCGTCCCAGTGGGCCGCAGTCCCGCGCACAACCACTACGCCACCGGGGCTCAGCCCAGATTTCGCAACTTTTAAGAGACTGATCTTTCCTGGTGATGTGTCCTAAGTAAGGAAGCCAAAGTCTTGCCATCCTGCATTCTAGTGGCATTTCTTTTGACTAATCAATGTCCTTTTAAATTCTAGCAGTTTAAAGTATATTTAGTATTCATTGCCTCTATTGGAATTATTTCACCTCCATTGGACGGAGATCATTATTGTGTTGTTGTGAGAGTCCATCGAGCTGATTGTGACGCGTGTACAACAGAATGAAACAGTGCCCCCACCTGTGCCATTTTCACAATGGTTGTCATGCTTGAGCCCATTGTTGTAGCCACCATGTCAGTCCATCACCTTGAGAATCTTCCGGCTTTTCCACCACCTTTTACCAAATATGATGTCCTTTACTTGGGACTGATCTCTCCTGATAACATGTCCAAAGGACATGAGACTAAGTCTCGCTACCCTCAATTCTAAGGAGGATTATGGCTGTGTTTCTTCTAAGGTAGATTGATTTTGTTCTGGCAGTTCATGGTACTTTCACCATGTGCACCAACGTGCACCAACACCATAATTCAAAAACATCAATTTATTCAGTGTTCTTAAATCATAGTCCAACTTTCACATGCGTTTGAGGCCACGAAGACTCCATGCTTGAGCTAGGTGCACGTTGGTTCTTAAATTGACATCCTTGTTTTTTAAAGTAGTCTTCTGCAACAGATTTGTCCAATGCCATCCATAGTTTGATTGCTTGACTATTGCATTCAGGAACATTGATCGTGTGTCCCAGCAAAATGAAGTACTTAATAAGTTCAATCTTTTCTCTGTTTTTTGTGATGTTATCTCTGCGTCCAGTGGTGAAAATTTTTGTTTTCTTTTCAATGAGTAGCAATCCATTCTGTAAGGTACAGCTTTACCATTTTTACCAGCAAATGCTTCAAGTCCTCTTGGCGGCTTAAGTTGTGCCATCTGCATATTGGAAGTTGTTGATTAGTCATCTTCTAGTCCTAATACCATGTTCATCTTCATCTAATGTAGCTTCTTGGTTTAATTGCTCAGCTTGCAGACTGAGTTAGTGTGGTGAAAGGATGCAAGACTGATTCACACCTTTCCTCATATCAAACCATGTGACATCGCCTGGTTCCGGTTGCCTGACTGACCCTTAGCCTCTCAGCAAAAGGAAATCTTCTGGAATTCTTAGTTTTCTCAGTGTTTTCCATAATTATGATCCACACAATTGAATGCCTTGGCATAGTCAATAAAACACAAGTAAACATCTTTCTGGTATTCTCTGCTTTCGTCCAAGATTCATCTACCTGACGTCAACAATGATATCCCTTTCTCTGAGTCCTCTTCTGATCAAGCCGAAATCTCTGGAAGATTCCTGTCAATGTAATGCTGCAATCATTTCTGAATTATCTTCAGCAAAATTACTGACATCTGATATTGATGATATTGTTTGATACTTTGTACATTTATTTGGTCACCTTTTTTTGGGGGGGAGTCATCACTGCCCTCAGATGGTGGGAGTAGGAGGCCCAGCCTTTGCTCTGTGGAGCTGGAATCGAACCTCCTTCCCAGTGGGCTGCAGTCCCGCGCACAACCACTACGCCACCGGGGCTCAGCCCCACCTTTTTTTTTTTTTGAATGGGTGAAAATATTGATCTCTTCCAGTTGGTTGGCCAAGTTGCCATTTCTCAAATTTGTTGGGATAAACAACTAAGTGCTACCAGTGCTTTATCAGATTGTTGAAACCTTTCAAACAATTCACAGAGCTGTGTTTTTCACTAATGGCTTGAGTGTCGCTTGGACTTCTTCCTTCAATACTTTTGGTTCTAGATCATATGCTACCTTTTGAAATGATTGAATCTCAACCAATTATTTTTGGTCCAGTGCCTTTAAAAAATTTCTTCCATTTTCTTTGATGCTTCCTGCCTTGTTCAGTATTTTGCCCACAGAATTTTTCTTCAATTTTTTAACTTGAAATCTTCTGAGTATGTTCTTCTTTTTTGGCCTTCTAAATCCATGTTTCTGCATTTATGTGATTATAACACTCATCTTCTTGAACTTCCCTTTGGAATTTTCTATTTAGCCCATTTACCTCTTAATTTCTTCTATCTGTTTTTGTTACTCTATGTTCAAGAACGAGTTTCAGAATCTCCTCTGAAATTCACTTTGATCTTTTCTTCATTTCCTGTATTTTAAATGTCCCTTTTGTTTTCTTCATGTATGATGTCCTTGGTATCATCCCACAGCTTCTCAGGTCTTCTCTCATGGTGTTCAATGCATCAAATCTGTTCACGAGATGTTCTAGAAATTTAGGTGGTTTATTTTCATGGTTCTATTTTGGTTTTTGTGGACTTATATTATGTTCTTCAGTTTCCACCTGAACAATTGGTTGTCTGTTCTACAGTTGGCCACTGGCCTTATTTTAGTTGATGTTATTGAGCTTCTCTATTACCTCTTACTACAGATATAGTCAATTTGACTTCTGTGTATTCCATTTAGTGAAGTCCATGTATACAATTTCCATTTATGTTGTTGGGAAAAAAGTATTTGGAACAAAGATGTCATTGATCCTGCAAAATTCTGTCTTGCAATCTCCAGTTTTGTTTCTTCCACCAAGGTCACCTTTTTCAATCTGTTCCTTCCTCTGCCCTCAATTTTGCATTCCAGTTGCCAATAATTATCAGTGTATCTTGGTGGCATGTTTGATCCATTTCAGATGAAAGAAGCTGGTAGGATTCTTCACTTTCTTCAGCACTAGCTTTAGGGGTTGGTGCATAAATCTGAATAATGGCTGTATTTACTGGACTTCTTTATAGACACATACATATTATCCTATTACAGACAGCATCGTGCACAAGCTAGATCTTGGAGTTCTCTTTTGATGATGAACGTGACACCATTCCTTTTGAATGTTCATTTTCAGCCTAGTAAACTACATGATTATCTGATTCAGAATCATCAATATCAGTCCATTTCAGCTCACTAATGTCTTTATTGTTAGGTGTTTTCAAGTCAGTTCTGACTCTACAGAATGAAATACTATCCAGTCGTACACCATCTTCACAATTGTTATCTATGTGCCCATTGTTTTGGCAACGGTGCCAATACCTTCTGTTGAGGGTTTCCTCTTCTCAGAGATCCCTCTACTTGACCAAGTTTGATGACCTTTTTCAAGGACCTAGTGCTTTGGATAACATATCTAAAATACAACAAAGTCTCATCATTCTTGCTTCTAAGGACCATTCTGGGTGCACCTCTATCTAGACAGATTTGTTTGTTCTTTTGGCAGTTCATGCAATTTTCAATCTTCTTTGCCAGCATCAGAGTTCAAATGCATCAATTCTCCTGCAGGCTACCTTATTCAATGTCCAACTTTCACCTGTATAGGTAGCGGTTGAAAATAATGTGGTTCAGGTGCGTCCTCAAAGTTACATCCTTGCTCTTGAAAATTTTAAAGAAGTCTCACGCAGCAGATTTATCCAGTGCAACGACCACTTAATCGCCTGGCTGCTGCTTTCTTGAGCATTGGTTGTGAACCAAGCAGCGTGAAATGTTGGACCACTTTTCTGTTTACCCAGATGTTTCTTATGGCTCCAGTAGTGAGTGTTTTGGCCTTCTTTACATTGAGGTGTCATCCATACCGAAGGCTCTTCATCATCAAGTGCTTCAAGTTCTCCTCACTTTCGGCCCACTAAGTTGTGCCACCTGCATAGAACAGGTCATTAATGAACCTTCCTCCAATTCTGAAGTTGCGTTCTTCTTCATGTAATCCAGCTTCTTTCATTACTTCCTCAGTATACAGACTGAATACGTATAGTGAAAAGTGCAACCTATCAACAGCTTTCTTGATTTTAAATCATATAATATTCCCTTGTTCTTGAATAGCTGTCTCTCGATCCACGTCTAGGTTCCCCCTGAGGGCAGGGATGTGATCCCAAACCCCAATTTGTTATTCCACACAGGGGAATGCCTTTGTATAGTTAATAAAGCACAAGTAAACATCTTTCCGGTGTTTCTGCTTTCAATCAAGATTCATCTGACATCAGTAATGATATTTTTTGTTGCATATCCTCTTCTGAATTCAACCTGGATTTCTGGTGGCTCCCTGTTAATGTATTGTTGCAACCAGAGTGGATGATCTTCAGCAACATTTTACTTGCCTGTGATATGAAAGCTGTTGCTCTCTAATTTGCACATTCTGTTGGCTACCTTTCTTTGGGGTGGGTATGAATACAGATCTCTTCCTGTCGGTTGGACAGAGAGCAGTCTTCTGAATTTTTTTGCATTGACGTGTGAGTGCTTCCAGTGCTTTATAAGCTTGGTGAGACATTTCAAGGGATATTCCATTAATATCTGGAGCCTTGGTTTTGGCTAATGCTTTGGTAAGACTGCATTCTTTCTCAGTACCATTGGTTCTTAATCTTGAAATGGTTGAATGAAAAATAGTTCTTTTTGGTACAGTGGCTGTGTATTCTTTTTATCTTATTTTGAGGTTTCCTGCTTCAGTCAATATTTTATCCATATGCCTATACATGCCCATAATGCCTTAAGTAATGATTTAAAAATAATTTTATTGGGGTTCCTTACAACTCATCACAATCCATCTGTCCATCCATTGTGTCAAGCACATTTGTACATATGTTGCCATCATCAGTTTCAAAACATTTTCTTTCTACTTTGTAGATACTTTGCTGATACTTTGTATCAGCTCATTTTCCCCCTTCCTACCCTCCCTCTCTCATGAATCCTTGAAAATTTATAAATTATTTTTAGATACATACTTTCATATTTCCATTTTTATGATTTCCAGTTTTCCTAGATTTATGCCTGTACATTCCAGGTTTTGATTATGTATATATACTTAGAAATCTTCTCATTTTGAGTCCTCTCTAGCCATAAACCAAGGTCCCCAAACTTTGTACTCCATCCACGTCATTATAGATTGCTCTATTTGAGAAGCCAGCTTTTCCCCGGTCATAGTTTCACTACCTTCCAATCTGAGGGACTCATCTTCCAGCACGGTATCTGACAATGTTTTGTTGCTATTTATTGGATCTAATTCCTCAAAAACGGACAACCTCTTCCTTACTTGTTTACTTTTCTTAGTCTGCAAGCTCTTCTGAAACCGGTTCACTTTGAGTGACCCTGCTGATATTAAAAATTCAGTATCATAGCTTCCTGCATCACAGCCACACATACATCACCCCAGCATGACTAGAGTCTCTGGAAGTGCAGTCAGTGAATTCTCTTGGCTACTAACAGAAAGGTTGGCAGTGTGAGTCCACCCAGAGGTGACTCAGAAGAAAGACCTGGCAATCGACTTCAGAAAGATTAGCCAAGGAAAACTCTGTGGAGTGTACTCCCATGCTGATACACCTGGGCTCACCATGAGTTCATGAGTTGGAATGCACGCTGGACACCCATTTTTTTTTAAAGATCTGTTGTTGTTCTTCAGTGCAGTTGAGTTGATTCAGACTCTATGCATAACAGAACAAAACACTGCCTGGTCCTACACCATCTTCAGGCTCATCTCTATTTTTGAGCTCATTGTTTCAGCTATTTTAACCCATCTCATTAATGCCTCTCCTTTTTTCAGACCCTCTACTTTCCCAAGCATGGTGTCCTTTCCAGGGACTAGCCCCTCCACATGTCAAACTGAGACTTTCTCCTCCAGGGAAACAGAAGGGTTGACAGAGCCCTGGAAAGAGTCATTTTCTTCTAGTGAGATAGCAGACTGGCTAATGCTTGTTAGCTTTATATAAAATGATACTTTGGGAGTCACTAATTAGATGAATGCACCATTGCCAACTCCCCTCATTTACTACTTGTAGCTCTTGAGGGCCTAAAAAGCAATTTAAAAATCTTTCAGAAGAAGGAAAATACCAAGAGTATGATAGAGACTTGGACCTTCTATTATCTTATTTCTTCAGCCAATGAACTGCAGGAGAAACAGGCAATTTACTGGCCTTATTTGGTGTCTAGGGTGTTCTTTTTTGGCTAAGACATATGTGTAATGAGACCATTGTGCTCTGTAGACTGTTGCACAAACCCTCTTCCATCCAGCATGCTGCTCCCTTCTCATTTGCTCTGGTTGTGGGAGTGGAGGTGGCAGGAATATGATTGGGAGAGGAGTTCATTGGTCCTGGCACATCTGGTTGCAAGTAACAGAAACCCATTTCTCCAAGCTGGAGCCCAGAGGAGGGAATTATTGCATCATGCAATCAAATAGTTTAGATGGAAGGTTGAATTCAGTCACAGCCGGATCTAGACCAGTGGTTCTCAACCTTCCTAATGCTGTGACCTCATGCTGTGGTGCCTGCAACCATAAAATTATTTTCGTTGCTACTTCATAGCTATAATTTTGCTACTGTTATGAATTGTAATGTAGATATCTGATACACAGGATCCATTTTCATTGTTACAAATCGAACACAATTAAAGCATAGTGATTAATCACAGGACAATATGTAACTATATAGTCTGAAATAGTTATGTGTTTTCTGATGGTCTTAGGCAACCCCTGTGAAAGGGTCATTCAACCCCCCAAAGGAGTCATTGTGACCCACACGTTGAGAACCACTGATCTAGATCATCCTATTATGTCCTCAGGAATATCTGGGGCTCTTTGACTCTCGGTTCCTCCGTCCTCAGTGTTGGCCTTACTCTCTGGCAGGCAGATGCAGTGACACTGGCAGTTCAAGTGTCACTCCTTTGAGTGCTCTCTCTAGGGGAATCATAGAGTATCTCTTTCCAACACTTCCAAACAAGCTCTAGACTTGATTTGTGTTGGTTCTGGGCCCAACCTTGAGTCAATCATTATTGTTAACATGCTGAATGGCTTAGATGTGGGCCCAAACCCTATTCAGACCTGGTCCGAGAGTAAGAGCAGTATGGTGCCCTCAGGAGAAAATGAGGTGCTGATGCGAGAACAGAAGGGTGACAGGCAAATCTGACAGGTGTCCACGCTAACAACCCACTTATGTAGGTCACCCTGACTAAGAACCGGGGGACGGGTACAAGTCTTGCAGAGAGAAACACAATAGGCAAATCTTGTGTAACACTCTCTGACCCGGGAGTTCCCATTCTCCAGTGGGGAATCTGGATTATATTCTTATTTCTCTGAAGCCACCCTGATCAACATCTTTCATATATGAAGAGATTGAGGGAAAACAGTGCCATTAAGTCCCAACCCATTTCCCAGATGGAAAAATTGAGGCACAGAGGACTTGAACCAGTGGAGAGATGAGAGAACCAGGATTTTTGTAGATGGGCAAGTTTTTTCTTAAATGCTGTATTGTTGAGTTATTTGAAGACCTTTCTCTGTCCCCTTTTGCTTACTGTTGCTCTTGCCAAAAAGGAAAAAAAAGAGAGAAGAAAATATTCACAACTGAGATGACTGTGAGGGGGAAAGGGGTCAACTTTAAGTTTCAAAAAAATTGGTGCAAAGGGCATGTACAGAGGTCTAAATACAGGCATGTGCAAATGTAAATATATTTACATATGATGATGGTGAAATAGATCTATGTGCATATATTTATAGATTTAGTATTAAGGTAGCAGATGGACATTGGGCCTCTACTCAAGTACTCCCTCAATGTACTTTATTCTACTAAACTGGCATTCAATTATGCTCGCCTTCCTGACACAATTGCTGAAGACAAATGGGTGCATAAGCAAATGTGGTGAAGAAAGTTGATGGTGCTTGGCTATTAAAAGAAATAGCATCTGAAGTCTTAAAAGCATGAAAATAAACAAGTGGGCATCTAGTTGGGAAGCAACAAAGCCCACATGGAAGAAGCACACCAACCTGTGTGATCATGAAATGTTGACAGGTTCAGGTTCCAGGTATCAGAAGACCCAAAATAAATAATATTGATGCGAGCGAGGTGGGGCAGAGTGTAGACCCAAAGTCCATCTGTATACAATTGGATGTTCCCTTACAGAAGGGTTCTAAGGAAGGAGCAAGTCAGCAGGGTGCAGTATAGCACGAAACATACAACATTTCTCGAGTTCAGTGGTTCTCAACCTGTGGGTCGCAACTCCTTTGGGGGCCGAATGACCCTTTCACAGGGGTCGCCTAAGACTATTGAAAAAACACATAGTATTTCTGATGGGCTTATGAACCGAGACACCACGTCTCTGTCTATCTCCAGGCGGGTCTGCCCACAAGCAGAAGTGCCCACATACGAGTACCTGCCGTGAAGACTGTTACCCATGCTACACCATGCATCAAGACAAAATTTCATTTATTTGCTGAGCCCCGGTGGCGTAGTGGTTGTGCGCGGGACTGTGGCCCACTGGGTTGGAGGTTCAAATCCAGCAGCAAGGCTGGGCCTCCTACTCCCACCACCAGAGGGCAGTGATGCCTAAAAAAGAATTTTTAAAAATTTCATTTATTTGTAATTAGAAATAAATATTTCACGATATATAATTATATATTATTTTTATGATTAATCACGATGCTTTAATTATGTTCAATTTATAGCAAAGGAAACACATCCTGCATATCAGATATTTACATTACGATTCATAATAGTTGCAAAATTACAGTTATGAAGTAACAAGGAAAATAATTTTATGGTTGGGGGGGTCACTGCAACCTGTGGCATGAGGAAGGTTGAGAACCACTGCTCTAGTCTTTTAATGCTTCCTCATCCCCACTATCATGACCCCTGTCCTACCTTACAAATATGGCTAGATCAGAGTATGTGCACAGGTACAGGTAATGGATCTTATCACATGGAATCCAGGACATATAAACCTCTCAGAAACAATAGTGGGAGTATCGATAACATGAGGGTCGGGGGAAGGTGGTGTGGAGACAACCAATTGCATTGACCGATGTATTCCACCACTCTCCTCCCAACCCAGGGTGATGAACAGCAGAAGCATGAGTAAAGGGAGGCAGGGGACAGTGTAAGATATGAAAATAATTTATAATTTATCAAGGGTCCATGAGGATGGGAGGGTGGGGAAGGGAGGGAAAATGAGGAGCTGATACCAAATGCTCAAGTAGAAAGAAAATGTTTGGAAGGGGATGATGACAACATATGTACAAATGTGTTTGATACAATGGATGTATGGATTGTTATATAAGCTGTAAGAGCCGCCAATAAAATGATTTTTAAAACAGTCTTGAAGATAAACAGCCAGCTATCTAACTGAGAAGCAACAAAACCCACATGGAAGAAACACACCAACCTGTGTGATCATGAAGTATTGATAGGATCAGGTATAAGGCATCAAAGAACAAAAATCATACATTGTGAATGAGGGGAGTGTGGAGTGGAGACCCAAAGCCCATCTGAAGGCAACTGAACATCCCCTTACAGAAGGGTCTTGGGGAGGAGATGAGTCAGTCAGGGTGCAGTATATAGCACTGAGGAAACCTACAACTTTCCTCTCGTTCTTCAATGCTAACCCTCTCCCCCATTATCATGATCCCAATCCTTCCTTACAAATGTGACTTAACCGGAGGATGTTCACAGGGAAACACAGGGAATCCAGGACAGATAAACTCCCCAGGACCAATAAAGAGAGTAGAGATACCAGGAGGGTAAGAGGAAGGTGGGGGAAGAAATGGGAAACCTATCACAATGATCTACATATAACCCCCTTCCTGGGGAATAGACAACAGAAAAGTGGGGGAAGGGAGACATCGGACAGTGTAAGATAAGAAAAAAAATTATTCATTCTCAAGGGTTCATGAGAGTGGGAGGGGAAAATGAGGAACTTATATTAAAAGCTCAAATAGAAAATGTTTTGAGAATGATGATGGCAACACATGTACAAATGTGCTTGGCACAATCGATGGATGTATGGATTTGATAAGAGCTGTAAAGAGCCCCCAATAAAATGATTTTTAAAAAAGGTGATGGATTGGTCATTTGTTGAATTTGTTCTGATGATGGACGGAGGGTGGGTAAGGAAAGCCTTCCAGCATGAGGGCACACAATTGTGATTGGAAGGCTGAGCCAGAGGAAGATGCTGCTGACAGATCAAGTTACATGTGGACAAAATGAGACCTCTGCATATAGCACCAATGATCATTGGTGAGTTGGGCCACAAGGAATAGTGCAGTCATGGGGAAACCAGATGACAGTTGCTTAAAAAGTGGCTAAGAGATGAGGAACTAGAGACAGTGTGTATGGGCCCCACTTTGGCTGTGACAAGGAAGACAAAAATGTGGGACTACTTTGGCCGTTGTCCTCATGCCCCTTTAAGCAGGGTCCACCTATTTGTCCCTCAGTTGACATCTTTGTTTGTGTCGCTCAGATCTGCGGTGTTCAAAGATCTCTATGACCACACCTCGGCTCATTCCCAGCGAGCTCTCTTCTCTTGGATGACTGGGGTTTTGCAGACATCCTCCAACTTCACCGGTGAGCTCCTATTTGAAGTGGGGTTACTCTTTGGGGAAAGTCCATTCTCAGAAGAGGTGCTTCCTTTCTGAAAACAGGGGTCTGATCTCTTAGTCTCTTATGGTTTTTATCCCCTGTTCTCAAAGGAGTTGAATAGGCTTGTGGAGAAAACACACCCCTTTTTATCAATGCACTTTCACTTGTGGATGTCTCTGAAATCAATGCTGTGTCCTAGTGTCTTAGTCGAATGTAGATAATGATGCCATCATTGGCTTGATGAGAGCCTTTACAATTGGGTTAAAAGATGAGATAAGATAGCTTTCCTGGAAAACCTAGGTGATAGAGCACAAAATTGGACTCAGAACTCCTTGGAACTCAAATCATAATTCAGTCGGGATTAATGTATCTCACAAATGTTTGTTAAAATCCTACTATGAGGGCTGAGCCCCGGTGGCATAGTGGTTGTGCATGGGACTGCGGCCCACTGGGATGGAGATTCAATTCCAGCTCCACAGGAGCAAAGCCTGGGCCTCCTACTCCCACCACCCAAGCAGTGATGCCCTAAAAAAAAAAATCCTACTATGTGTCGCTTACTGGAGAGACTCTGGTGGCCCAATTATAGGTGCTTAATAGCTAACTAAAATATTAGAGTTTCAAATACACCAGCTGCTCTGCAGAGGAAAGATGTGGCAGTTACCACCATAAAGATAACCTCCATAAGGCCTGGAAGATCCTGTGGAGCAGTTCTACTCAGTCCTATGAATGGAAACCAGCCCAACGGCCATGGTTATTTTCTTCTTAAGGGCCTGGAGACTCAGAAAGTAAGACTCAGAGCCTGCTTTCATAGAGCTATTATTTTGTTATAGGAGGAAAGTCAGAGAAAAATGTTAAATGAATAACTTAAAAAAATGAAAGAGATATTAGATACTTGGATGATGCCAATGGTTGACTCATTTAGCTGCTAATCAAAAGGTTGGAGATTGCAGTTCTCTCAGAGCTGCTTTGAAAGATGGACCTGTAATCTGCTCTGACAAACGTCATCGAAAAGTTCATGAAGCTAGTTCTCTTCTGATCCACATGGGTTCACCAGGAGTCAGTAAGGAACTAATAAAACTGGTAACTGCTAAGAAGAAAATAAAATGGGATAATAGTAGCATAAAGGCTTTCCAAGTAATAGAAACAGAGTTTGCTGTAAGAACTAGGGTCTTCTAGACTTTGTGTGCCAAAGTAGATCTGTTGCAACTCTTCAACTTTGCCATTGTAGCATGAAAACCACCATAAACAAACAATGAGTAGCTATGCTGGGTTCCCCTAAAATTACTTATGAATCCTAAAATTTGACTGTCATATTATTTTCCTGTGTCACAAAATTTATTCTCTTACTTTACCTTTAGACCATTGAAAAATGTGTTACAGATTGACTTGTGTCTCCCAACCCCCCCAACTACGTTATAAATCTAGCCTTAGAGTGGCTGCAAAGATGCCCTGGTAACCTAATGGTTTAGGAGTTGGGCTGCTAACTCCGAGGTCAGCAGTTCGAATCCACCAGATGCTCCTGGGGCTGGAGGAGAGGGGAGGGAGATGAAACTCTCTGCTCTTGTAAAAAACTTACAGTCTCAGAAACCTGAGGGAGCAGCTCCACCCTGTCAGAATCCATTGAATCTCAATGGCAGTAGGTCTTATTATTTTTAATTTAAAAAGTGGTTAGAATTCCACTTGGGAATGGGTGCTCTGTCATATTAATAAGACAGTCTTTGTATAGAGTGTGTCTTAGGTCAACATCTTTGGGGATATAAAGGATTAGATTAAACAAGCAAGCAAGCACAAATGGAGGAGAAGACATATGTCATATGATTATCCAGGAGCACTACTCGTGAATATTGCTGAAAAGAGACTGTGACCTTCCCCAGAGCAGGCAGAGACAGGGCTGTCCCTTAGTGCTGTGCCCTAAATTCAGGCTTATAGCTTCCTACCATGTGAGGAAAGGAGCTGGGCTGTCAGATAAGCACTGGGTTGCTAATCGCAAGGCCAGTGGTTCAAACTCACCAGCTGTTCCTGGGGAGGAAGAGGTGGCTGTCTGCTGCCCTAAAGATGTTCAAAGCCTAGCGAATTATGTCTAGCATCGCTATGAGTTGGAGTCAGCAGTAGGGCAGTGGGTTTACTGTGTGAGACAATGAATTGTGGTTTGTCAAAGACACTTGTAGTATTTCTGTTTTAGCAGCACTAGAAAACTAGGACAAAGTGTAAAAGCCATTTGTAGCTTGGAGGCTGTGCAGAAACAGGGCTGGTAGATGGGCTGTTTTGGCTGATCCCTGGGTTAAGGAATCAGAAAGACATCCCTCAGGAGATAACATCTGAATCAAGACCCAGAGCTGACTGCAGTTAATTCCGTGTGAGGTTCCGGAGAAAAGACTGAGCAGGCTGAGGGAGCAGCAAGTGGAAGGGACCTGGGGTAGCAATGAGGTCCGGATGTGCTGGGAAGCGTAAACAAGGCCAGAGTGGCTGGATGGGCAAGGAATGGCAATCACTCTGAGAATTCTCGAATTCACGTCTGGGATCATACCTTAGGAATGGCAGACAGCCCCAACCTCCCTGCCTTATGAAAGCAGCAGCACTCCCTCTACGTGGGGTATACTGGGGATCTTCAGAAATGTGCCCACGTCTTGTGCTATCTTGAGGAGGTCACCCAATCTTTCCACACTTCTCTGTGTCCTAATAGATAGCCAGAGTTTAAGAGGAGCCTTCATTGATCAGATTCTTATGCTTTATCCTTAGACAAAAATTAATTCTATTTGGACAATTTTTTTTCAGTGTATGTGTAATTTCTTGAGGTAGCTTGAGATACTTTGGGTGTTAATAACAACTCAAGTTAAGGGCATCATTGGTCTACAGAAATACCACAGGACTTGAGCAGTTCTTGGAAAAATTCCATTATCTGTTATTTTTAATTTTCCACAACCTTTTGACAGACCTCTGATAGTTGATTAAAAATGAACCACTCAACTAGGTTCTTGGTGAATCTAGTGGTTCAGAACTGAGTGAGCAACAGTTTACATAATACAAACGTTGACTGAGTCTTCACACCCCTTGCTGTATTAGTCTCCTATGGCTGCTGTAACAAATGACCACAAACTTGGTGGCTTAAAGCAAGCAGAATTTTATTCTCTCTATTTCTGGAGTCTGGGAATCCAAATGAAGTATCACTGAGCCAAAGTGAAGGCTTTGGCAGAGCTGTGCTCCCTCAGGAGACTCCAGGGAAGGAGGTGTTTCTTGTCCCTCCCAGTTTCTGGTGGTTGCCAGCATTTCTTCGCTTGTGGCTGCCTCATTACCAGTCCCTGCCTCTGTGGCACTCTTCTGCCTGTAGTCAAATATCCCTTGGTCTCCCTCTTAAAAGGATTTAGAGAAGAGAAAATTTGGGATACATATGCAGAATGATGTGCACTTGGATTGGCTCAAGTGTACTAAGATAGAGTGATTAATAAGGATGATAGTAATTATTGTGCTAGTAACAAAGGGAAAATAAAGTATATGCCATATTGTTGCCACATTATTACGTAGGGATGACTTAAACTAAAAGTAAAATGATTTTTGTGTGTGTGTCCTGCAACTATCACAAATTAAGTTGCATTTCAGAAAAAGCTCCTAAGTGGTGCTGATGGTGCTGGCCCAGGTACCACACCGTTGCTCAAAAAGCTGCAGGTGCTGAATGTCTGTGAGTGCTTATGGGTAACAACATCTCACAGATAGGAGGTGCTCAGTGAATGGTTGCTGAGTGAGTAAATGAATTAATGAATGCATGTAGGAGGTTCTGATCTCAAAGATGATTATGACATGCCAATGTGAAGGCTAACATTGTTTATTAATTTTTTTGTAGGTGATTCTGTTTCATGGGTCAGTGCAGAAAACTTATGGATTTTGGGCAGATATATGGTTCACCTGTCATTAGAAGAAATCATGAAAATTAGTCCTGTAGAAGTAAGTTGGAAAAATATCTTAATAGATTCTTATTACTGATGGAGTAACCTCTAATGTTCAGCCAGCCAGTCAAGGTGCCCTGGAAATTGTACATTTGTCTTAGCCTAATGTGGTTTTTGCTTCTAAAGAAAACTCTTAGCACACAGCCTCACGTGGTAAGTCATGCAATGGGTTACTGCTACGGAGTTGCGAAGTCTAGAAAAAGAATCATGGACAACTAAAGTAGCGCTGATGTGAGCAAATGCAAGATAAAGAGAATGTTGGCTAGGCAGCAGAGATCACTTAAGGATTATTTGTGCTTACAAGAAAGGTCAAGGACAATAGCAATAACTGTGAGCCGTAGAAGCAAGAATCCCAACCAAAAGCAACACGGATTAATCGCTACTTCTATTCATAGCTACTTCAATATACACAATGATTGGATTTAACTGTAGTTTCCAATGGAGAAATATACATGTTCTAAGGTTAGTTAACTCAAAGGGTAGTCTGTGTCTCTCTTCCTGGTATTGGCTCAATGACACCAAAATCCCTTTAAACTTCATGATTTGGGAATGTAACCTCCAAAGCATGCTGCCAAGAGGAAGGTTTTCATAGAATTTTGGACTTGCCTCCAACTTTTTATCATGTGTGTCCCAACTATTGCTTGGTCAGTGGGAGAAAGATTTGCAACTAATGACTGACTTATTCAAGAACTAATTGATGCACTTGCATATGGTTATTATGAATTCAGAGGCTAAACTACCTTCCTCTCTTTTACCTGGAAGACTGGAGTATTTGAAACCTCTTCAAAATTTTAAAGCCCACCAGGTCTGGTATTAAGCTCCCATTTGATTGTCCCAATATCGAACAATTTTCAGGAAGTAGATAAAGGTACATTCTTAGGAAGCTGGATCCCTTGTGGTTTATGCACTAAGAGACAAGATTTTGACGATTATGGAAAGACCAGGAATGGGGGAGGGAGCAGGAAGAAGGGAGAGATGGGACCGGGGTGGGGGTGGGGTGGGGTGAGATACACAACAAATGGAGGGTTTAACATGAAATAAATTAAATTTCTTCATGGAAAAAAAACCCTCTCCAGATTCCTTACCCTTTAGCTCTAAATATTTGTTTGTGTGGCTAACAAAGGTTGCAAAGTAAAATTGAAGTGGACTTGGAGTCTTTAATGACACACAAGTTCATTTCAAATGAAGCCAGACCCTTTAAGAGGAAGTTCTAAGATCAAGAAGTCATCTGCAACTTTTCATCCTCATTTGGAATGTAAATGAAGGAGATGAAGTCCCAGAGTACCAATAGGAATAATGTGATATACAGGGAGTGGAAACTTTATAAGCCTCTTTAAGCACAGAATTGCAGAACATTCAATCCTGCAATAGTGGTGATCTATAAGTAGATGGTTGAATAGACACAAAAGCTGAACAATAGTGGGAGGGAGAGTTGGGAATATATTCATGATTATATATAGATTTGGCAGAAGATATATATATATACATACTAGTTTTTCTTTTCTTTTTAATGATCTTTTGTTTTCTTACATGTGATGTTCTTGATGTCATTTCACAGCTCATTGGATCTTCTGTCATTAGTGTTCAATGTATTAAATCTATTCTTGAGATGTTCTAGAAATTCAGGTGACATATACTCAAGGTCTCATTTTGACTGTCAAGGGTTGTTTTTCAATTTTCTTCAGCTTCCACCTGAATTTACATCTGAGCAACTGAGAGTGAGAGTGTTTCACAGTTGGTCCCTGGCCTTGCTTTGCTTGATGTTTTTGAGCTTCTCCATCATCTCTTCCCACAGATGGAGTCAGTTTGATCTCTGTTGTCAATTTAAATTTATCATTGCAGTTTGATTGTAGGTTCGATCAATTTCAGACTGAAGAAGTTGGCAGGATTCTTTAATTTCTTCATCACTAGTTTTAGTGGTTGGTGCATAAATTTGAATAATGGTTGCATTAAAAGTATTTCCTTCTATAAAGTCACTTTACAAAAAAAAACCCAGCTAACATTCAAGCATTTCAAGTGGTAGCATATGATCAAGAACCAAAGGTACTGAATGAAGAAGTCCGACGGCACTGAAGGCATTAGCTAAAAACAAGGCTCCAGGAGTTCATGGACTATCAATTGAGATGTGTCAACTCGACGATTAAGCTCTAGAAGCACTCACTCATCTAAACCAGGAAATTTGGAACTGGCAAAAGATTGGAAGAGAACCATATTTGTGCCTATTCCCAAAGATGACCCAACAGAATGCACACATTGTAGAACATATCACTGATACCTTTTTTTTTTTTGCATCACTGCCCTCTGGTGGGAGTGAGAGGCCCAGCCTTGCTCCTGGAGAGCTGCTGCTGGATTTGAACTGCCAAGTCAGTGGGCCGCAGTCCCACACTCAACCCCTACGCCCCCGTGGCTCAGCCATATCACTGATATCTTATGTAAGTAAAAGCTTGCTGAAGGTGGGTGGGTCAGCCTCAGTTGCAGCAGTAGACCGACAGGAGGCTGCCAGAAATTCAGGCTGGATTCAGAAGAGGACATGTAACAAGGGGTATCATTACTGACAACAGATGAGGCTTGGTTCAAAACTAGAATACTAGAAACATGCTTACTTGTGTTTTTTTGTATGTACTTATGCTTTATTGATCATCCAAAGGCTTTTGATCATGTGGATCGTAACCAACTGTGGAGAGCATTGAGAAAAATGGAAATGCCAGAATGCTTCATTGTGCTCATGTGGAACTTTTGCCACACTATTCAATCTGTTTACTGAGCAAACAATCAGAGAAGCCTGGCTACAGGAACAAGCATATGGCATCAAGTTTAAAGGAAGGTTTAAGAATAATCTACAATGTGCAGATGACACAATTTAACTTGCTGAATGGGAGGAGAACTAAAAGCACTTGCTGATGAAAATCAAGGATTGCTACCTTTGATATGGATTGCAATTCAATGCGAGAATTCCCAAACCAAGTTCACTGCCATCAAGTTGGCATCAACTCACAGTAATCTTATAGGAGAGGATAGAACTGTCCCCGTGAGTTTCTGAGACCACAACTTTTCAAGGGAGTAGAAAGCCCCATTGTTCTCCCTCTGAGTGGCTGGGGGTTTCGATCTACTGACCCTGAAGTTAGCAGTCCAACACCATAACCTATTATATCACCATAAAGAAAAACAAAATCCTCACCAGGCAAATTTACAATAATTACAATAGAGAAAAGACTGAAGTTGTCAAGGATTTTGTTTTGCTTGAATTTATAATCAGTGCTCATGGAAGCAGCAGTCAAGAAATCAAACGAGGCATTGCATTGGGTAAATCTGCTCAACAAGACTGCTTTAAAACCTTAAAGAGCAAGGCTGTCACTTTGAGGACTAAGATGCACCAGACCCAAGTTGCAGTATTTTCAATTGCTTCATATGCTTATGAAAGCTGAACGTTGAGAAGACTGAAGAAGAATGGATTTAATTATGGCACTAGCAAAGAACGTTTGAATAAAAGCACACTCTGTCTTGGGAGAAGTAGTGAATGAATGCTCCTTAGAGGTGAAGATGAAGAGACTTCATCTCACGTACTCTGGGCATGTTATCAGGAGAGATCAGTCCTTGGAAAAGGACCTTATTCTTGATAAAGTTGAAGGGCAGCAAACATGATGAGATGTATTGAAACAGTGACTGCAACACGGGGTTCAACCATAGCAACAATGGGGAAGTTGGGCTGTGCTTCATTCTGGGTGTGTGCATAGGCTACTGAACTTACTCTATGTTCCCTAACAGCAGCAGCAGCAGCAGCAGCAACAACAACAACAACAACAACATTTACCCTGGCTGAAAAAATGTCCATGGGTGTGGTGGAGCATACAGGGTACGAAGTTATGGGAGTTGATTTGACAAAGCCAAATTCCTTGAGGGGAGAAGTCACCGGGCTTGGGGACTGAGGAACCTTGTCTAGGGGGACACCAAGGACAATTGTTGGAACATAAGTTGAAAGAGACAATGTCCTAAAGCCGACTTGAGTGTCTGGGGTTTTAAAAACTCAGAGCACTTAACGGTGCAACTCTTGATCTTTCTCCATCCAGAGGAAAGAAGAATGGTGAAGCTCGAAAGAGATAGGGAAACATATAGTTCAATGGACTAATGGACCACATAAGCATCCACTACCACAACTGGAACATCTGAAGAACTAGCTGGTATTGGAAAGGATACCCTTACTAGGCCCTTGCTAGAATCAGGAAAAAATGTGGAACAAAACTCCAAATCATAAAAGAGACCAGCCTGAGTGCTTTGACATAAGTTGGTGAAACCCCTCAAGACCAGGGACTCTTCATCACTCTTCAGCTTACCTGGATATTAGGATAATCAACTATTTAATCATATGAATTGCTATAGAATTTGCCTATTATTTAAGATCAAGGAACAATATTTACCTAGGGACCAACTACGGAGGGTTAAGAAGGAAGAGAGGGGTATAGGAACCACAGGGAAGAAGCGAGATACACAATAGTACACTGAACGGATTGCATTAAATGAGTTGGAACAAAATGTATAGGAACTGTTGAATGTATAACTGACATCGCGCTCTTAAAACTTCATCTAGTTCACAATAAAAAAGGAAAAGAATTAGAGTGCATCAAAATAGATCATGTAAAATCTTGTTAGCAGTACAAGGAAGAATGGACCAGAACCCTAGAGAATCCTATCGCAGAAAACTTCAAGCTCAATATTGAGAATCTGAGAAATATATTTCATAGAGTTAATTATTTATGTGCTTGCCTCTGTACATACCACACACAGGGAGAGACATAGAGCTCTGTAGAAGGCGAAGAGAACACACATACTTAACCATTACCCAAAGGTCATTTACAAACTCACTCATCTATTAAATCTGATTCCTCACAGCAGAAAGTTTGTGAACCGTCTTCTCTTACCTCAGTAAGACAAAGCTGGAAATAAATGTACAAATATTAACTTTAAGATTTCAGTAGCTCATATATATAGTAAAACAAAAATATATGAAAACTTTCTTAATAACAGTGGGGTTGGCCAGGAAACTAAAACAGCAGTATCAGATCATGAAGAAGTGGAGGGCTGTGAGAACCGGGGTTATCTAGGTATGTGGGATGGGGTACAGTACAGACCACCAGGGTGTGGCTATTTTCTTCTTTGGGGTTTGCCATCCATCCCCACTAATCTTCTCTTTCTTATTCATCAGATTGGGCTGTTTATCAGCTACGACAATGCCACCAAGCAGTTGGACACAGTATATGATATCACACCCGAATTGGCCCAGGCATTCCTAGAGCGGATTAGCTCTTCCAACTTTGACATGAGGAACATCTCTATTATTCACAGGTAAGGCGGATGTAGGGGGTGGAGGTAGAGGGTGAGGATGGATGGGTGAGTACAGTCTAAGAAGAGGAAATGTAAACATCTCACTGCCTTCTGAGTCCATCTCACTGTCATTTCTGAGTCCTAGCGACCTTATAGGACTGGGTAGAACTGCCCCTGTAGATTTCTGAGACTTTAACTCTCCAGGGGAGTAGAAAAATTCCAGGTTCATATAAACACCAGCTTTCTTTAAGTGGCAGAAGACCGCCAGAGGCAGGGAGGAGAGTGGCCTAGCTGTTTGTTCATTCCGCTATCTCTGGGAGGAGTCATCCTTTGAAGTGCTTATGAAAGAAAGAAGGGAATCAACATCTCAGCATCTCCTGTGTGCCTCACATTTAAAAAAAAATTTAATTTAACCTAGTGCCCCCTGTAAGACTGAGTTATGAGTTGGGCTGCTAACTGCAAGTCAACAGTTTAAAACAGGAGGTCAGTTCACTGTGCCTCAGACCATTGGAGGGCCAGACAATAGTTTTTTTTTTTTTTTAAAACAAAAAACGAAAAACTATGAACAAATTCACTGCGCGTCCGGGATGTGTCGGCTGCTAAGCAGGACAGGCAGAGGTAGCAGAAACACCTGGCAGGCCAGATAAATGTCCTCAGTGGGCTGCAGGTGGCCCATGGACCATAGTTTGAGGACACCTGCCCTAGATAGTATAAATAGGAACTGACTCTGTGGTGGTGCGATCTTGGAACTGAGCGCTCCAAACTTGGGAAGTGAACATCTTTAATAGCCAGTCCTAGATCTATTCCAGGGTGTTCTTGAATTCTATTCTTTTATATCACCTTCAGAAGTGCTATTTTATTACTCTTGTTGGACATATACACAGTAGACATCAGTGTAGCAATTTCTACCGGGCCAGCTCAGTGACATCCAGGACATTCTTTAAGTTGGACAACAGTCTCACCCTCCTTTTCTGACTTGTTCTTCCCCTATTCACACAGACCCACTCTCCATGGTGAGTGTTTACTTCCATTGAGCTGGGTTACCTTCTGTAATTCTACCACTCACCTCTTCAAGACTATCCAGACTCCTAAGACCAAGTTCATCCAAATGACTCCAGCATCTGCCTATTACCAAATTTCAAAACCATGTTCACATTTTAAGTATTTGAATGAAGAACCTTAAAGGCAGTAGTTCTAAACCACCAGCCCCTCCTCTGTAAAAAGATGAGGCTGTGGACTCCCGGAGAGATTGAAGGTCTTGGAAATCCAAAGGGGACAGTTCTACGCTGACCTTTAAGTTTACTCTGACTCAGGATCAACTCAGTGGCAGTGAGTTCGAGTTTGTTTGTCTTTTTAGCAAGATCAAATAGCTTGCGGTCACCATAGTTTGAACTCAGAGAGTTCTCAGAGAAGCAGCCCCCAGGTGGGATCACTGCTAGAATTTAGAGATTGTGACATAAATCCTGGGAGCCACTTCTAGCAGGGGAGAGCCAAAGGTTGACTCCTTGAGGTGGGAGTGTGTGATGAGGAAGGGTGGTGGACACTTCAGGCATCTTCTCTCCAACTCTAATATCACTCTACTTTAGCAGTACGATTTCACCCCCAAATTCACTGCCATTGAGACATTACTGACTCAAGGTGACCCCTGTCGTGGTGAAAATATTCTTAACCCCTTGGCATTCCCTAAAAGTGGTTCACCTAAGCACATTCCAGGTCATGTCTGGTGGTGTAGTGGTTAGGCATTGGGCTACAAGCCACATGGCCAGTAGTTCAAAGCCATCTTCTACTCCGGGAAGCAGTTTGTTTGTTTTTTGGTGAATATTTTAGGGAATGCACTCACATGAAACGATTACATCTTCTCCCTATCCTGTATAATTTGCATCGAGAGAGAGATTGGTCAAGAAGGGGTTAGGAGCATGGACTTCTTAGAGTCATCCTTCCTGGGTTTAATCCTGGCACTGCTGCTTAGAGCTGTGTGAGCCTGATAGCAAGTGCTCAAAAGATAGTTGTTCTTTTTAATGTAGTTTTTGATAATCAGCCCAAGTTTTCTCAGGCTTAGGGTTAGGTGTGCTCTTTTTCTTTCCCCTTTATAAAGCACATTTAAAAATCTTTTCTGTATCCTGTGGTTCTCCTGGCGCCATGTCGGGGCATGTCAGCATCTTTCTGAGATGGTAGAGCGGGTCTGAGCATGACCAAGTGGTTCAGTAATACTGAATTGAGTCCAGTTCATCTTCACTCTAAAAGCCTCCACTAAGTAAGGAGGGCTTAGTACCCACCAGGCACTATGCTCATCGATGGGCACAGCTCTTCTCAAGATAACCCTCTTCCCTTCATTCATCGCATTTATTATGATGTGATGAGCAATGGAAACTTCCCTTTGAGAATGTGTACGGTGCAACGTGTCACAGCCTTGCGGAGAGGTTATGTAAGTCGCTGGTGGCTGGACATCTCAGAGGACTAGACTTCAACTCCCGGCAGCCTACATCTGTGCTCTAGAAACACGAAGGACTTTTCTCCCAGCTAGGTCAGGGTTCGATTCCTGCCTCCTCTGCTCCTGCACTGTTCTGCCTCTTTTCCTTAAGTGTATTGTTTCCTTCTGAAGTATTCCCATACTCTGGAAGGATAGGTAGCAAAGGCATCCTGGAAATTCAACTGGGCTACAGAGAAGCCTCAGGGTCGTAACACCTCCTACCCATCACACGGAAAACGGGCTGCTTTCTGTGACCAACTCCATAGAATTCTTTCCAGCATTCTTTCCTTCCCTGATCCAGGAGAAACATTCTTTCCTGTCCCTGTCCCACCTGCTTGGGTGGATCTGGATTCAAGTTCCACACTCAGGACTTGCCTTAGACAAGTCACTTGACCTTTGGGTTTTAGTTTGTTCTCTTGTGAAATGAGGCTAATGAGAGCCCCTACCTGGTGGGGCAGTTTTGATCAGGCTACCTGGGCCAGGGCTCAGCCAATGGAAGCTGCCTTGATCAAGACCCTTGTGGCCTCTGACTGGAGGGGGTGTGGGTGGCTGTGGCCTTTACCTTGGAGGCCTCTACCACCATTCCTTGTCTTCTATTATAGATTGGGGCTGCTGGTTTGTTTCTATGACGACCTGGACCATCTGGATGCTGCTGTGGCCCAAGTCCTCCTACACCAGATGATCAAGTGCAGCCGCCTGAGGGGCTTCCAGACCAGTGTTCAGAAGGTGCAGTTGGGCTGCATGGCCTGGGCTCTGGGCCTTGCCAGAGAAGTGGGAACAGCAGCCCTGGCGGGCCTTCGAGAGAAAATGCACAGGATTCATGAAGATGGAGGTCCCTCTACAGCAGACCGTGTCTCGAATACTGGGAGGAGCTCACCGGGACAAAAACCCTGCATTGGGAAACCTTGGTGCAGTTAAAAAATTCAGCCAGAGCTTCGTGGGCCCCAAGATCAGCTGGTTCTTCGGTGCTGAGCTGATTGGGCAGGACCGGGGTGGCCTCGAGTCTTTGCAGCTCCAAGTGATGCTCCAGCAGTCAGACTTAGAATGGCAAGGAGATGCCCTAAGATTTAGAGCAGAACCCCCGAGAGCCGAACTCCATGGGGCTGCTTTCCTTTTCACTCTCCATTTAATAGAACACATTTACGTTTTCCTTCTCTGACAGGTTTGATTTGACACCAGTTCCCGCTCTCCCAGGTTTCACTCCACAATAAGTCATAGCCAGGCCCTGGCTCCACCTCCAGAGAGGTGGCATGGAACGCAGACCCTGGGTGGTCTGAGGGGTGAACATAGAACAGTGGGTGGTTTGAGCCAACTCAAAGGCTTGGTGACCTCCTTCTGGAACAGCCCCTCACACGGGGGTAGCCATGAGTGTGAATTGAGTCAGGGAAAGCGGGTTTCTGGTGGCCTGAGTATTGGGGTGTGTTTTACAAGCCCCGCCCCCAGGAGATTCTGATGCAGCCAGGGTTGCGAATGCCAGAGGACCCAATCCTAGTCTACTTCAACCAGGTTTTGATTTGCAGCAGCTGTGTAGGACACAGGAGGATAGCCCCAAAGGTTTCCAAGGTTGCAGTATTTTACTGAAGCTGACCCCCATGTCTTTCTCCTTTGGAGTCGCTAACTGGTTGAGACCACCTCTGACCCTGCCTTTAACAGTTGAGCATTTTAACCGCTGCGCCACCAGGGCTCCTGAACATCAGTAACCCACTCCCACCAAGTTGGTTCCACATCACAGCAACCCTAGAGGAGGAACCTGGTGGCGTAGGGGTTACAGGATGGGCTACAATGCTCATGGTCAGTAGTTCAAAAGCAGCGGCAGCTCTTCCTGAGAAAGACTGGGTTTTCTACTCCCACCAGGAGTTAGTCTCGGAAGCTCACAGGGGGAAGGGTCACTATGAGTCAGCTTGGACTTGATGGCTGTAGTTATAGGTTGTTAAGAACTCCTTAGGGTTTCTAAGGCTGAAAATCCTTATGAGAGCAGACAGTCTCATGTTTCTCCTGAGAAGTGGCTGATGGGTTTGAACTACCAACCTTGGGATTAGTGGCCGAATGCTTAACTCACTGCGCCACCAGATCTCAAACCACTGGTTTAGAGACTGCTCACTGAGTCTCAAGACCAAGGTTCAAAGGGCCCTGATGGCTACCAGGTAAGTGGTTAGCTTGCTCACCTTAAGGTCAGTGGTTCAAACCCACCAGTTGCTCCTCTGCAAAAGGATGGAGTTATCTGCTCCTATAAAGATGTATAGTCCCATACAGAGTCATTGTGTAGTATAGTATACTATACATGTATAGTATAAACCCTATACAGAGTCATTCTGAATTAGTATCAACTCAATGAAAGTGGTTGGTTCCTATCAAGGTTCTAGCCAAGTTCACAAATGCAAATTGTCTCTCATCTGTCTCCTCTCTTTTTGTTTCCATCAAATTCGCAATTCTTCTCCTTTCTTTGACTTTTCCTTTGTCACAACTTATTTCTTTTCTACTGAAAAAATGGCTTGAGCAAAATTAGAGAAAACGTCGATGAAGTCACCAGTAACTCCACAGCAGTTTTTCACACAGAAACAAGCCATCAGGTGTCCAATCTGATTGGACACCTGCCATGGTATCCCTCTTTGTTGGCCATGGTGTACTTTTGTTTCAAAAAAAAAAAAAAAGAGGTGCTTTCAATTCAACTCAAGCAAAGATCAGAGCAATTTCACTATGACATGGGTAGTTGTGGTAGCCCTGACCAAGAAAAGTCAGAGACAATTAGATAAGAGATATGAATGATTGAGTGCCATGGTTCATGTCTCGAGGGTGCTTCAGAACTCTCGCATATTGGTAGTTGGCTCAGAGTCATGACGACCTTATGTGTGAGAGAAAGAAACGTTGCTGCCACAGACTGCCAGGCTGTCATATTGTGGTGGCCTGTGTGTTGCTGTGATGCTGGGGGCTATGCCATTGCTATTGCAAATGCCATCAGGGTCAGCAGGTAGACAGGGTTCAGAGGAACTTCCACACTGAGATAGCTCAGGAAGAAAGACCTGATGATCTCTTTCCAAAAATTAGACAACAAATGTCCTGTGGATCATCAGGGCTGGTTAAAACTCAGGGTACTGGGTCCCCTCTGCATTACGTCTGGAATGGGGGTTGAGACTCTGCATTGTGAGCAAGTTCCCTGTCTCTGAAGATGCCACCAGTCTGAGGACCACATGTTGGGAACAGATGCAGAAACAGATCTAGAGAAGGGCCATTGCTGCTGGCTCTAGAGAACCAGACTGTCAAGAGCACAGGTGCTGCCCATCTGTTCCTTTTTCTTCTCTCGGCTGCCTCCTTGTGGCCATATCATTACTGACTGAAAGAGCTGTGTGCGTGTCAGGGGAAGGGCACACTTCATTTTTCTGCGCTTCCCAGATGCCATGTTTTTCATGAACTGAAGGTTTGTAGCAAAGCTGCGTGGAGCAAATCTGTGGGTGCCCTTGTTCAAATAGCAGGTGCTCATTTGTGTCTTTTTGTCACATTTTGGTCGTTCCCACACTATTTCAAACTTTTCCATTATGTTGTTGCACACTTCATAGTAGAATGTAAACATCACCTTTATATACACTGAGAAAAATTGTGTGACCCACTTTATTATGATATTTATATGGTCTGAGGTTTGCCTGTACATTGTGTATGATGCATATACATGTGCGCATTGAAGCATATACCATTTCCTGTTAGAATAGACTCATTGATAATCTTCCATACAGGAAGCAGTGGGATGAATACCTGATGAGGCAGATGTATTATCATATAGTATAATTAAGGTGCCCATACTGACATGCAAACAAGAACAAGATGTAGTTTAAAATGAACAAATTAATAACAGAAAATTGCCTTGACATTCATTTTACCACTATGTAAAAACTATAGATTCTATCTCATTATACAGGCATAAAAAGTCTTGCTAAGCATAGAGAAAGGTAGGATTTTCAGAAGACTTACTTTCTTGTACTGTTGAAAATGAGTTTTACACAGATTATATATTATCCTCAAAACACGCACATTCACCCACACAACCACCAAATATCTCTTGAAAGAGAAACAACCACATAAATGGATATAAAAAGTTCCATGTCATAAAAGAAAAATAGAAAGTGTGGTGGAGTTATGCTCTGAATGAACAAAATTCTCTTCTGCTAGGTCTTAGGGTTGATTTAATAACAAGTTAACATTTAAATTAAGCACAAAGCGAATTTGTGACATGTGAAAATCAAGGCCTGAGCAGGTAATTTTGGGGGTGGCTCAGTGTCCGGACATGATGAGAGTCTGTCACTTTTGTGCCTGAAGCCAGGGCCTTGTGGGGACAGGGCTGGCAAGGGTGACGTTGAGTCCTCAGACCCTAGGATGGAGTTTTACATCTGTCTGCGCCTCTTTCAGCTCAAAGCTGACCTCCTGGACATTGCTACTGAGAATCAGACCCTCAACGAGACGCTGGGCTCTTTGTCAGATTCAGTTGTGGGGCTGACCTACACTCAACTGGAGTCCCTTTCCCCTGAAGCTGTGCACAGCGCCATCTCCACCCTCAATCAAGTCACAGGCTGGGCCAGAAGCCAGGCTATCATCTTGTCTGCCAAGTACTTGGCCCATGAGAAGGTCAGTTGGAGCTATGAACTCTTCTTTGGTACCCAGGGCCCCGGGACCTGCTAAAGCCACATAGCAGGGCCATCGAGTTAGTGGGAGGTTATAGATGAGGCCTATTTAGGGTTGGATCTCTACTTTGCCATTTCTAACTAGGTGATGTGGCAAATTTGCTCATCTTCTTTTCGCCTAATAGGAGCCCTGGTAGCATAGGGGTTATGTGTTGGCCTGGTAGCAGTAAGGTCTCGGGTTTGAACCCACCAAATTCTCTGCAGGAGAAAGATGAGGCTATCTGCTCTCATAAACATTTACCCTCTGCACCAACCTCCACTGTTTGTGCAAAGAGTGTCCAGACACTTAAGAGTTTAATCTGTGTAGGTAAGTAAATAAGTCTGTGGGATTCATTCTAGGATTTTCTTGTTTGTCGAGGCTGATAACACATCTGTTATCCTGTAATCAGAGTCTTGGGCAGGGGGAGGCATTGTTACTGCATAACGTACTGTTGGTCATGGGATTCTTCTATTCCTTTTTCTGAAACGGCTCAGTTTTATATCCAGTTGAATAGCAAAATCAACCAATCTTTGCTATAGTCTTCCACTCCCTGTTTGCAGTGACTGTGTGGCACTTTCAAAGACTATGAGTAGAAAGGCCGTATCAAGCAATTTAACGTTACCCCCAGGGTTTCTCTTTATTGATGACACCTCCACACACAATGCAGTTCTCCAGGGATTGTCCTCCTGCAAACACGTCCAAAGTAGATGCGATGGACACTCACTCTCTTGGTGTCTAAGGAACACTCTGGTTGTACGTCTCCCAAGACAGATGTGCTTGTTCTGTCCATGGGACATTCAGTATTCTTTGCCAGAACCAAAATTCAAAGACAGGTACTAAGTCTTCTTTGGTCTTTGTAGTAAATGTTCAGCTTAAGAGTGCATAGGAAGTGGTTGAAATCCCATGGTTAGGATCAGGTGGGCATTACTCCTCAAAGTGACATCTTTGCTCTTTTTTTTTAAAACACTTTAAAGAGGTTCTGAGCAGCAGATTTGCCCTATGAAATACATTGTATGAAGTCTTGACTGCTGTTTTCTTGGGAGTTGAATGTGGATCCACATAAAATGAAATTTGATAGCTTCAGTCTTTCCTCTGCTTATCATGATCATGCTTATCGGTCCAGTTGTGGAAATTTTGGCTTTTTAAATTCCATCCAGATATAATCTCTGTGGAAGTCTTCAGCTTTTGTTCTCCATCAGTCATTTCCCTATGTCTTACCTATTATTGAGAGGTAGGGATATGAACTTGATCTTCATATATTTGCATAGTTAGAAACTAGAAACATCTTCAGATGTTTCTATAGTTAGAAAACCGTAACTATAGGTGTTTATGGGAAACTCCCCATTTTTTATTATGGTAGAAAAATAGATATAACAAAACATTTTCCAAGTTAACATTTTCCACTTGGGTAGTTCGGAGACACTGGTTATATGCATCGTGCTATAGAACCATCACCACTATCAACATGAGGCCATCACCATGAATAGAAATCTAGTGCCCCTAAACAATGACTTCCCTCTTCCTTCCTCCCTCCTCTCTAGGTAACCATTAATGAATGGTAGTCACTGTGGACATATAATATTTGTCCTTTCTTGTGGCATCATGTCATATTTGTCCTTTTGTGACTGACCTCTTTCACTCAGAATAATGTCAAAGTTCTTTCATGTCAATATCTATCAGAAGTTCATGGCTTGGCATTCCATGATCCACAGTTTGCTCATCCATTTGTCTGGTGATGGATATTTAGATTGTTTCTGGGAAATAATCTAATTTAAAAATATTGTCAATGGGTTCACAGGCAACACAAACCCCCCATATCTTCTGGCCAGGCATGACCTGTGGGTCATGACTTTCTTCTACTGTGGGGAAAGCAAACACACATTGTGATATAGTTTGTTAAAGGCAGTGACACTGCATTCTTTATGTTCCTTCTACCCTTTCCCTAGGTCATCGAGCACTTTGCCTTGTGATTCCAGCACCCCTCAAACTCTTGATTCCAGGCTCACTGCTGTCCCAACAGAAACACCTCCTTTCTTCCTCCTTCCAGCCCCCTGTAACCACCAAGAATCTTTGTTTTCTATATGCTTGTTTATTTCATATACCTGAGCTTATGAAGTATGTGTTTGCCCTGTTGTGTCTAGTGTATTTTGCCAACAAGGAGGGTTTCCAGGCTTACCAACATTGTGCATGCATCGGGACTTTGTTTCTCTGTCTGGCAGAGCCCATTGTGAGTATGCTTCCCGTTTTGTTTATCCAGGCATCTATTGATGACTGCTTAGATGGTTTCCACCTTTCCACTACTGTGAAAAACACTGCACTGGGAAGTGGTGCAAGGTTGTGCTTCTGTCTTCACTGGTGGGTGTGTATGGGTTCATATGTCCACATTTTTAGGAGCTGCCAAAGAAGTTGGCCTAGTATCCCTGCTTCTCATCCTTTGATCTCTAGCTCTCTTTTCCCATAGAAAAAACTGGCACCTCCTTTGCTCACTGCTAAATCTGGGAGACATCAGGCTTAACAAAGACCTGAGAGGGGAATAGTTAGGACAAACCCTCGTCCTCTTGTTGACCCTCTCTTAGGTGCTGTCTTTCTACAACGTCAGCCAGATGGGTGGGCTGCTGACTGGGCTGAGCACCCAGGCTTTGTACAGCATGGACCACAAGGACCTTGCCCAGGTCCTGAGAAGCACCCTCGCCCAGCACCTGTGCGATCTGTCGGCTGCCCAGCAGCAGGGCATTCTCAGCAAGGTGAGATGGAGAGGCCTGGTCCTCAGGTACTTTTGCTCCTTGAGAATGAGGTTTTGGGGTTTTGTGAGTGGGCTGTGGCTTTGGACCATTAAGTCTGGACCAGGGTTATCTCATCCCTCAGTGTTCGGAAGGCAGGGGGGGAGGTTCTGATGTGCAGACAGTCCCCTCCATCCTTCCAAGAAAGAGCCCCTCTGGACAGACTGCATGTCTCTCAGATCTCATTGCTCTCCCTAGACAGTTTGAGGGCGTCTTAGCCATTCAGATTTCTTTTTTTTTTTTTTTTGGGCATCACTGCTCTCTGGTGGTGGGAGTAGGAGGTCCAGCCCCACTGCTGGAATTGAACCTCTGTCCCAGTGGGCCGCAGTCTCGCGCACAACCACTATGCCACCAGGGCTCAGCCCTATTCAGATTTCTTGACCCCCAAATATTTTGAAAGTTTGTAATACCAATCCGAAGATGCAGATGCAAAACCATGTAGATATTCCTCTTCCTCAGCTGGCAGTGGCTCTCCCAGCCCCTTCCTCTCTCAGACCTTTTAGGGTCAACTGCAGAATCGGTTTCAAAACCAAACCTGGAGGTTTGGCCTAAATCACCAAGAGCTTGCAGGAAGCGGTAGTTCTTCAATAAAGATGCTGAATTCGGGAATCAGGTAGACAGGCTTGAATCTCATTTACAGCAGCAGTCACGAGGTCATCTGCCACATTGCTCTGGGTAGATCTGGTGTACAGGACCTCTGTAGAGTGTTGACAGGCCACGATGTCACTTTGAAGACTACGGTGAGCTTGACCCAAACCATGGCATTTTCAATCGCTTCCTATGCATGTGAAAATTGGATATGGAATAGAATGACTGAAGAAGAATCAATACATTTGAACTGCGGCTGCTGTTCAAAAGGAGCATTGGACATGCCATCGGCTGTCAGATGAACAAACATCTGTCTTGGAACAAGTAGAAGCCACGGTGGCATGATTTCGTCTTGTACTCTGGACATGTCATCCAGTCTCTGGAAGCACCTCCTATTTGGTCAAGGAGAGGGTGAACAAACAAGAGAAGACCTTTGGTAAGATGGATTGACACAGTGGTTGCAACAATGGGGCTTGAGTCTAGCCATTGTGAGGACGGCACAGGACCAGGCAGTGTTTTGTTCACGGTGTTTTGCTCTGTGAGTCCCTGCCTCTGTGATGCAGTGTTTTGATCTGGAGTCACGACCAACTCCATGGCATCTACCAGCAACATAGGTTTTTGATCAATTACTCCCTATGTCTGTTTCCTCTCCCTATAAATGGGGATAATTATAGTCCCTCCTTCCTAGGACTGCTGATTGAATCTGGGAGATTTTGTTGTCTTGGAAGCGCTGGAAAGAGTGCTGCAGCCATGGGTTGAAACTTATAAAGAACCAGTCATCAGGCTGGCTCTTAGTCAAGTCTCAGCACCCGTGTAACGCAGTTCTTATGTCTTCTCACTTTGGGCAGATGACTGAAGCAGAAGATGTTGCCTCAGTCCTGGTAGATATTCGAGGGGTGTTCTTTAAGGAAGTGTCTCTTTTTGATCTGCGGCGGGAACCTGGATTCAACTCTACAGTTCTAAAGGAAAAGGAGCTTCGGAGAAGTCAGGTATGACTTTGAGTCCTGCAGGTTAGACCTGTCTTGCTGGCCCCCGGCCTTCTGAAAGGGATTTCTGGGTGGGAAAAGCTGTGAACACACTCAGCTGGTAGCTGAAAAGGCTGATGGTTCGGATTCACGCTGAGAGCCTTGGAAGAAAGGCCTGGTCATTTATTGCTTGAAAAAACCAGCCACTGAAAACTCTACGAAGTGCAGGTTCTATGTTGAAACACACAAGGTGGCCGAGAGTGGGAACTGATTTGATGGCAGCTAGTCCTTTCATTTCCTTAGTGTGTGCTTGCTAAAGTTGGTTTAGTCATCACTGTAATTTGGTACAATCATTATTTTGGGTTAAATTCAGGAGACACGGTAGCACAGAGTTAAAATGTTAGAGAAGACATGCACATGAACTTTGGCTCTGCCACTTACTGCCTTTGGCTCAGCTAGTTTTCCATAGGCAGCCTCCATCTTCTCATGTGCAAAATGGGGATAATTTTCCATATGAATCAATGATATAAGATAGTTGCCACCCAGCACAGGAGACAGGCATGTACTATGAAGACCAGTGACTCTTATGTGTCCCATGTTGCTAGCACTAGCAAATATGCCTGTGAAGATAGGACGCATCAGGGGAAAAGTTAGGACAATTTGGTGTTGGTAGATGCTGTCTAGTCTGTTCTAATTCATAGTGATCCGGTGCACAACAGGATGAAACACTGCTCGGTCCTGCACCGTCCTCCTGATCGATCTTCAGTCGAAACCCATCGTTGCCGCCACTGTGTCAATCCATCTGACCCAAGGTCTTCTTATTTGGGGCCCTACTACTTTGCCAGGCATGGTGTCCTTCCCGAAGGACTGGTCTCTCCCAACAACAAGTCCAAAGTACAGGAGATGAAGTCCTGCCATCCTGGCCTCTAAGAAACATTCTAGCGGTACTTCTTCCAAGACAAGAAAGGAAAGCTTCTTAGCCTCAACTTATTTCAAATGCCTTGAAGCAATGAATTGCTGAGCCTAGGGACTAAGGGCCCTAGTCCAATGGGCATCAAGGTCAGTGGGCTTAGCATAATCCACAGACAATGGACTCACACATAAGAGACGCTTGCAGGATAATGCAGAACTGGACGGTGTTTCATTCCCTTATACATAGGGTTGCTATGCGTCAGGACTGACTGGCCCAGGCACCTAGTCACAACCGTTCACAAAGATGGGGATCTTTAAAGCTTGTGTGAGTGGAAATAGGAAATGCAGGAAGGAAGGAGGAAGGATGTTGTTACCTGTGGGGGCTGCAATCAACGGTGCAAAATGACAGGTGTGTGAACTGTTGCCTGGAAAACCAATTTGCTCTGTAAACTTTCACCCAAGTCACAGAAAAATTCCACCAGCACTGAGCTGTATCTTGGTGTTGTTTAGAAAAACAGAAAGATTTAGCTCCATATATCTACCTGTCCCTATCTATATGCACACATACACAGATATAGATCAATAGGCATATGGAGGTAAGTAGGAGAGGATATTGTTACTAGGATTCCAGTTCATCCATGCATGAGTTTGTTCCAAACAAGGTGTTCTTTAACCACATCTCTATGATCTGAGGATGGCTGCAGTCAAGTTCTCATAGTAAACACACTGTTTTAGCCTCCTGAGGATGCCTTCCAGAAAAGGCTAAATCTAAACAGTGACTTCTGAGGGAATCTGCTTGGCCAGCTCCGTTTGAGGCAGAGCGGTCAGCTCACAAAGTTCTGTTTTTTGGGGACTCCAATGAGTTGATAAGGTTTCTCAAAGGACACAGGACAGTCATGGGGGCTTATTAGGAAGATTTTTTAATGAATCAGCAGATGGATACACTGCTTTTAGAACTCTCCCCAACTCCCTTTTCCTCAGCCATGTATCCAATCCATTCATTCACCTTTCATACAACATCTACCTGGCCTTTGTTGGGCTCTGGCATTCCTGGTGCTGGGAAGGACCCATGAACAAAGCAAACAATGATCCTGGCTCTCCTAGAACTTCTATTCTAGTGAGGGAAGACCAAACAAGAAAAAACAGCCCCTCCAAATACACTGCCATCAAGTTGATGCTGTCGCATAGTGACCCCATAGGATAGGGTGGAACTTGCCCTGTGGGTTTCTGAGACTGAACCTACTTACAGGAATAGAGAGCCTCCTCTTTTTTCTGAAGGAGAAGCTCTGGTGGTTTTGAACTGCTGACCACAGTCAAACTTATAAACACTGTGACGCCAGACAGACAATAAAAAAGATGATGAAAGGAGTTACCATGACTCCTTTAGGTCATGCACAATGGAATGAGAGGAGGGGAGAGGAGACTCAGGGGTGGGGTGAGGAGAGGAGAGTAGTTGGAGACAAAGTCCAAGAGGTTGTGGAGGGGCTGATTGTTGGTGATGACCAATGATCAGATTCTGCATAGATTCTGATGGTCTCCCTGCCATTGAGTCAAGGTTGACGGACAGGGACTCAATAGACCAGGGTGGAACTGCCCCTGTGAGTTTCCAAGACTGTAACTCTTTACAGAGTAGAAAACCTGTCCTTTCCCCCTTGGGGTTTGGAACTGCTCAACTCATAACCACTACACCACGAGGGCTCCAATTCTGATGGTAATTCTGACTGGCTGGATATGGGGTATGAAAGAACCCTGTCAAGGATGATGAGCCGATGATCTATTTCTGTGTAAGAAACCACCTCCAAGTTCAGTGACTAGACAGGGTAATCATTTGATTAGGTTTTTAATTGCTTTATTATTATCAATATGTTTTTCTTTAACCCTAACCCGAACCCTACATTTGATTAGATTCTTTTTGTTGTTGTTGTTGGGCATCACTGCCCTCTAGTGGGAGTGGAGGCCCAGTCTTGCTCCTGGAGAGCTGCAGCTGGATGTGAACTGCCAAGTCAGTGGGCTGCAGTCCCGCACTCAACCACTAAGCCACCGGGGCCCAGCCCTTGATTAGGTTCTTAAGGGCTTCTTGTTCAAGGTCTCTGATGGGATTGGCTTAAGATGATGGGTGGAGTCAGAATCATGTGGAGGCAGGATCTGACATCTAGGCTGGCTAGATTCAAACTGTCGAGGGCACCTCTCTCCATGTCCATGTGGTCTCTCCAGCATGCCAGTTTCAAGGTGGCTGGATTTCTTAGATGAGGGGGTCAGGGCTTGCAAGTATATGTCTCTTTAGTTGACCTCACCTTGAAAGTCACACAGTATCACTTCTGCATTCCACTCATTGAGGTCTTACCAAGGCCTCCCCCAACCTCCACCGTCAGAATGGAATGAAGGCAGGGGTGTGGAGGCCCAGAGCTGGAGTGAGGGGAGGGGAGGAGTTGGAGGAAAAGTCCAGTTTAAGCCAAGGGAACTTAACTTTGACGTCTTTAAGGAGGTGTAGAGAGGTTCTTAGGAGATCATTTGGGGCAGGACATGTGACAGCTGCCCTTTTCGGAGACACATCCTGCCCCCAAAGACTTCTAGATAGGTTCATCTGAGCAGGCTGAGTTGATGTTTTCCTGAAAGGGGGAAGTGTGTGGGAGGATCCCAAAACTGGACTCTCTGGGGCGACGCTGGGAAGCTCCTCTGCTGATTCTCTTGCCTGAGCCAACTTCGATGCTTACGAAACCTCAGCTGGCACATCCCAGATGCGGCAGCCTAACTGTAGCCCAAGATTTATTCTGCTTGGGGAATTACGTTCAAAGTTTCGGAGTCTATAAAATAGATGGATATCCCACTTGATCGCGCCTGCAAGTTAGGTATACTGTAAAATTACATTCCTGGCAACAAATAGCTCCCCTGACTACAATGTATTGGTCTCTGAGAGTAGTCATCTGGGAGGTCTGAAGGCAGCATGTGCCGTGAGCAGGAGTTACTGTAGGGATGGGATTTTCCAGTGTGTCCTGGTCTATTCATCTGTCTCTTCCAGGCTTGCTTCCAGGGATGCTCAGGAACTGGTGTGTGTGTGTGTGTGTGTGTGTGTGTGTGTGTGTGTAGAAATGTCAATAGAGGCTACAAAAAAAAACACCATTGGTAAGTGGCTTCATAACTTCTGGCAGTTTTACCCAATACCTGCACATCTCACTCACCTCCGGAGTGTAGGAAATCACCAGGCTGTGGAATTTGATAGATGGACACCAGTTCAGGTATCAGTTCAGTAGCCATGTAGCAACTTAGGGGTCTGGTCAAGTGATGAAGGAGGCTGGAGGCACAGTAGTGAAGCACTGAGCTGCTTATGGCATTCTGATCCCCTAGCTGCTCCATGGGAAGAAGGTGTTCCAGCCAGCTTCAGTACAGATGACAGCCTTGGAAACCCAGTGGGACGGTTCTAAGCTGTCTTCCAGGGTTGCTGTGAGTTGGACTTGACTTGAACCAATGGCAGTGGGTTTGGGTTTTGGGTCTGGGTAGGTAATGTAACTGGTAATGCCTCCCCTTTGCCATCTGGAAGATGGGATCGTCTCTTGTTCCCAGGGCCTCGCAGTGAGTGTTCAATTAGCCCCAGCAACCACTCTCTTCCCTAGGCCTTGTTCCTGTATGAGCTTCTGGCACAGTCGACCAGCAGGCCCGAGGAGCTGTTGAGGTAGGGAGTGTCACTCATCTGGGACCGATAACCCTGTTGGAGCCACACACCTGAGGAGAGGGAGTTGGGCAGTTGCGCCTGTAGACCGGCTCATATCCAGCCTGCTTGCTTTTATCTCCCTGGCTACCTCACCCTTCCATCCTCTCTCCCCCCCATCCCTTTCTTCTCCCATGCCCCCCTTTGTTTTACAGGACTGGGCAGCTGGTCAAAGGTGTGAGGTGCTCACACATCGAAACCATGAGCCCAGAAGCCTTCCTGGCTAATTTCCAGTATTTTGAGAATAACCTCTCACTGCTGTCACCACATCAGGTGGGATGCTTTACTGCCTTTGAATGCTCTCTCCACCAAAGAGGGAGAGGAAATGGATGGTGGCATCTAAGGATAGTTCTTCCAGAAGTGTCTAGATGCAGTTGATCACTGGGAATCAAATATTGAGCCAGGTCTCCTTCTCTAGTTTATATTTATTTGTTATCATTTTATTGGGGCTCATACAACTCTTATCACAATCCATCCATCCATCGTGCCAAGCACGTTTGTTGCCATCATCATTCTCAAAACATGTGCTTTCTACTTGAGCCTTGGTGTCAACTTCTCATTTTTCCCCTCCCTCCCTGTTCCCATCTCCAGTTTATTTTTTATTTTATTTTTTTGGGGGCATCACTGCCTTCTGGTGGTGGGAGTAGGAGGCCCAGTCTTTGCTCCTGTGGAGCCGCTGCTGGAATTGAACCTCCATCCCAGTGGGCCGCAGTCCCACGCACAACCACTATGCCACCGAGGCTCAGCCTCCAGTTTATTTTTTAATGGACTCACACTCTCCTATCACCGGCATCTCATGCTCCAATTTGAACCCTAATATACATTAGCAGGGTATGCCATTTTGCATGTCCTTAACTGTATTCTCCTGGGATGAAATGCAATCCCTCATCTCACATTTCCTGTCCTGTCTAGGGGTGGCCCCGAATATGGGCAATTTCATTGAAAATTTTATTTCCCAAAGTTGTTATACTTTGTAATCCATGAGGAGACCAGAGACACAGACTCTTTAATAGTTTCTGAGCAAGGAACAAGGTCCCTGGTGGCTTAGTTTATGCTCAACTGTGAACAGAAAGGCTAGTGGCACACAGATCCACCAGCAGTGCTGCGAAAGTAAGGTCTGGCGATCTGCTTGCATGAAGATGAAAAATGCATTGTCATTGAATAGATTGTGACACATAAGAGATTCCAAGGCTTTATGGGTGCAGATGGCTACATGTTTCTCCTCCCTAGGGGCTGGTGAGTTCAAATATATGATCTTAAGGTTAGCAGCAGAATGCTTAAATGCTGCACCACCCAGGCTCCTCTCCTTAAAGATTGCAGTTCCACCCTGCCACATGTGAGGTCATCCTGAGTCAGAATCCACTCAACGGCCAGGAGTTACAGAAGCAGCATGTGGGTCTGAGTGTGAGCTAATGGCTTCCCGGAACCCTGAGAGAACCAGCAAGTGAATGTACAAGCCGTCTTCTCAACTGCCCTACATCTGCTCTGGGCCAGCTTACATGTCTCCCAGGAGCCCCTTCTCTCTTCAGAGGCAGGAAGCATGGGGCCTGGTGTACATGTGCTGTCCTTTGAGATCTCAAGCAGAGCAGGCACTGTTTTAACGTAGCCCTGTCATCCCTTGGCTTGACTGGTCTGCCCGTGGTTCTCAAATGTCCGCTTGGATTAGCATCACCTGAAAAGCTTGAGAAAGCAAAGTTTGTGGGGCCCCAGCTGAGTTTCTGGGTGAAGGCCTGAGAATCTGAATTTCTAACCAGTGAGACCCTCTTCTTGCACCTTAAGGAAGGCCCTGGGAAAGCAGGAAAGGGAAGGCTGGGTCCCCTGGATGGAGCTCAGACCCTCTTTGAGGAGGACCTGCATGCTCAAGAAGGAAGAATTGCCCCATCGACGCCAGAGACCCAGACCCTGCAGCACTTAGAACCTTCAAATACCTGTTAGGTAGAAAATATGCTCTCTTTTTGTGGTTGTTCTGATTTATGTTGAAACCACACATGCATTATTTTAAAATAAATCGTGGAAAATAAAGTTCCTCATAAGTCCCACCTGAAAACAGCAGCTCTCGGTTAAGCAAGAGGCAGCTGTGTTCTCCAGGGGGCATTTGGTGACAGAGTGGTTACCCATGGGGCTGTGCATGGCAAGGTTAGAAGTTTGAAACCAGCAGCTGCTGGAGGGAGGAAAATGAGGTTTTCTGCATCCATAAAGAGTTACAGTTGCAGAATCTCACAGGGCACTCTGCTGTGCCGGAACTCACTGGATGGCAGTGAGTTTGGATGTTTTGGAGACATTCTTTGTTGTACTCTGGGAGGATGGGGTGAGGGCTGGGAGAGCTATTGGCATCTAGTGGGTAGAGACCAGGGATACTGCCAAACACTCCCATGCACGGGACGGCCTCTGCAATAAAGACTCTTCCGTCCACAATGTCAATAATATTGAAGCTAAGAAACCAGGCTAGAGGCAAGCTTGTTGCTGACTTTGAGACTTTAAAAAACAACAAAGACACATATGCATATAATTTTAAAAACATCATTGAGTTTCTATATACTGATGTTTCACTTGATATACTATAAGCCACCTTGGTGGCTCAGTGGTTAAGCAATCAGCGGCTAACTGTAAAGCTGGTAATTTGAACTCACCACGAGGGAGGCAGCACGTTTCCAGAGTGAGGGATACAGACTCAGAAACCCGAATGGTTTCTAGGAGTCATATTATTTATAAATCTCTCTTAAAGATTTGCATAGTTTTCAGTTGTACAGTTACCCCATATTGACATAACCCATCTCCTACTCAGGATCAGGAACGTGCTGTCCCCCGGTCCTGCAGGTATAAACTAAAACACATCCTCCTGGGTGAATTTTGTGTTTGTTTCATGAATGCCTTAGGTCCCCCAGTTGTACCATGGGCAGAGGAGTGGAATCGATGCCATCGGATGGTGTAGGAAAGGAAAGAGCATGTACAAAGCATCGGTCTTTGGCACAAAGAAAGCACTATTTGTGATGGCAGGACCACAGATGGGGAGCAGCTTGATAATGCTACTAATTTATGGTGGTAATAATAATTTGTAATAATGATAATTGTTGAGAGACTTTCCTGGAATGACCTCCTTCTTTCAGGTTAACTGCTTGGCATGGAAATACTGGGAGGTTTCCAGGTCCTCGATGCCGCCTTACCTTTTGGCCACACTCCCGTAAGTGACTGGAAACTACAGTCTGACTCAGCAGTAGGACTGTGAGTGAGAGCCTGGGTGATCCCCTCTCCAGGGCCCTTCAGACACAATCGGAGGACAAACAGAGCCGGCGGGTGTCACACAGTTAAGTGCTGGAGGACTAGGATTTAGATTCAGAGCCCCACAGAGACATTTTGGAAGACTCTTTTGTTTCCCACTGCCAGTACTTAAAAAACAACCTAAGCCTGATGTGGTGCCAGTGAAGCAGGGGGACCTACGCTGACATGGGCAAAGGTTTTCTCCTGGCTGTGTGGACTCCAGCCCTTGGGAAGTCCTGCCGTCTTCACACACTGTCAGGGCACTCTTTGTCCCCTCCCTTTCTTTCTCCTGCCTCTTCCTGGGCTTCTCTCCATTCATCCCCAAGGATATTTATGGAGTGCTTACTCTCTGCTGGTCCTTGGAGATCATCAGACTTTTCCCATAAATGAGGTTACATTGTGTTAAAGTGGAAAAAGGCCAGCATGAAGCTCATCATAACATCAAGTTGATATTTGGTTGAAAGGGCTAGATTTTTAATGCAAATTGGCTTAGGCTGTGGGAGGGAATTTTTTGTTCAAATAACTGGAAAGTTCAGGGGCAGGCTTCAGGCATAGCTGGATCCAGAGGCTTCAACGATGTCATCTGTCTCCCTGTTTCTTGTCTTAAGTCTTAGTTTTCCACTGATGATGCCACTCTTAGGCAAGTTCTTTTTTGGTGCTGGTCCCTCGCACTTGTAGGATTATATCTTTTCAGGTTTTTACCCAAGGGAAATATATGTCTACCTCTCTATCTATATTTGCTCTTTATTTCCCTTTATGTAGACAGTTTTATTGGCATTTCATCCACATATACAATTCATAGTTCAACCATATCAAGAAGAGTTGTACAATCTTTACCACAATCGATTTTAGCACATTTTCATTTTCTCCATATTCTTTGTTATTCATGTAACATTTTTTCTCAATTTTGGCAAAAATGTATACAGCAAAACATTCACCAATTCAACAACTTCTACATGTAAAATTCAGTGCTATTCATTATACTTTTCATGTTTGTGACAGTCACATAATCTGTCAACTTGACAGAGAGAGAAGGGGTGGAGTTTAGCCTGTCAACCAGGTTGCAGCTCGATGACCTCATTTGGAGGGGCAATGGAGATGAATGGCCTCACTTTCCCTCTCTGCCTCACATTCCCATTGACGAGTCACATGAAGCCATGTGGATGGCAGTCAGAGACGTGGAACTGGAGGAGCCACGTGGAAAGTCACGCCAGCATTGAGATGCTTCCACAAGACTTTTCACCCACTGCCTTGTGATCTTTCTGCTTTTGACATCATTGCATTTGTTGTGTGAACCTGTAGAAGAATTTATGGACTAGTGTCAAACACAGGATTTCTAATATTGGATTTATGGGTT